>OY987214.1:7979805-8030287 GCA_963920805.1 Primula vulgaris | reverse complement strand
AAAGGAATTGAACCACGGATTTTCTTTCTAATTTGTACACAGCAAAACACAAATTCTTAAGGTTACACCCATTAGGCATGATATGAATTTGTTAGTACATGGTGCAGTTTCACTTTTTGATTAATAAGGGAAGTACCTTAGCTAGCCATCAAACCAATAATCTTTGAGTTAAGTTGTATGGTACTTTTTTTTTTGACTATATTTGGTTACACATAATTGAAACATTGCTAGAGATACACTTCTTTGGTTACCTTTTGGTTTTGAAAGAGGGGAAAAATTGCAGATAGCTATTATTATATATTTTTTTGATAAGCAAACAGATAGCTATTATTATTATTATTTATATATTTTTTCCATTCTTTGGAGATTCAACACAAAGATGTATGGCAGGGGGTAAGAACTGTCACAGGAATCTTTACCATATAGAAAATTGTGGCCTAAAATTAAACTGTATTCAATAAAATTTTGTAAAGAAATAATCAAGCCCTTTCGTTCTTTTCCTGTAAACAAACATATTCCTGTAAAATTGTACACAGTCCAAATGCAGATTACAGGATGCCTGAAATACTTTTTATGACTGAAATTCAAAATCACTGGGATATTTACAGCTAGCAACCGGTACTTAATGGTTCAAATTTGTTATAATCTTTGGTTTTCTGACAAAAATCCGTAGTTTCTTTTTCTTGTAAACAGACAACAAGTTTTAAGGGACGATTTACTTTAGGGGGTTTTTATTGTAAGGTAGAAATACTAGTTTAATGGCAGGTTCACCTGATAAGAAAATTGCACATTTTTATGCTCTTTAGCGCTTTATCAAATTGACAATTACCTTATGATGACTGAAAGTTGTTTCTGATTATAACAAATTAATTGGCGGTTAAAATCTAGAATTGATGGTATATGGTATGGAACAAAAACACTGCTGTTAGTAGTTTAAGTAAAACCTTTCTTTTAATCAGATTTAGTCCTTCAACGAACATGAATTTTCCCTTAGCTAAGGTTTGATTAAATAATTTTTTTCCTCATTTATTTATTTGTGATTCTTTTTTAGCAGGCTATTATAAGCCGAACGACTATTATCCTGGATATATACAAAACCCTCGCAATATACATAAACAGATTCTTTGTGATCTTGAACTCGAGAAAAAGAAGATCAGTGAACAGCTTTTGGTGGCTTCTAATGCTCATAAACTGGTGATGGAAGCGGGTGCAAGGATAGAGTTGTTGTTAGAGAGGCAAATGACCATTCTTAAAGATGATCACTTTCCTTTTATCTCTCCTGGTTCACAATTGACAAGATATGATAATCAATTTTCGAATATGCTTCCCTATGGAGTTGGATCTGTCAAGGATAGATTTGTACCTCCTCAAGGATTTAGTGAATATGGGAATCTTCCCCTAACACGATATTCAGAATCTAAACTTGTGGAAAAGATTCCAAATTTGGAGATTAGCAATGACATTATTCCGGTCAGTACTCATTAGTAAATTTCATTAATTTCTATATGTGGTATCTGGTCGTGTTTATATTATTGATTATTGGACCTTTTCTAGATACCTTTGAACATCGGGTATCGCCACGAATAGCTTACGTGTTCCAAATCTGTAATGAGTATCTTTGTTAAGATTCACTTAAGTTTAGGGGTTTGGAAGTCATGGTGATCTGGGTTAGATCTGAAGGAAATTTAGAACTTTAAGTAGGGACCTATAACTTGATGAATTATGGTTTTAAGATTATGGAGTTTAGTTATGCTTGTGAAGTGAGGAGTGTAAGTACATAATGAAATTGTCAGCATCTGAACCTCTAATGTCTTTGTTGCAATGCAAATGTCAAGTCTTGGTACTCATGGACTTCCAAACACGCAATATACTCAAATTTTCTTATCCGTGTTTTTATTTCAAATCTATAAGTTCCTATTTCCTAAGTGAACTACTAGAGAATCTGATGTGATATATATTTTCCCCTTTTTTGTCTTCTATTTTTTTCCTGGTGGCCTGCTTTACACTGGATTATAAATTGTATTCTAAGGAATCTCTGGAACTTTTGAAGGCCTATTAGCAACTCTGGTTGCCTCATGCATTTGTTTCTCTCGCTATATAGACTACAGTGTTCTTGCAGAATATTCTCTTTCCTTTCTTTTGCACATATGTAGTTATTCATTTGTTCCCATGTTGACACCTGATAGATGTATGCTTAATTTATTTACAGTAATATATGTAGGAGTTTTTTTGTGTGTGCCTTCTCTAGTTTATATCATAGAGTTATTTCTACAGTCTACACTAACATTTCTATTTGCGTAGAGTTTGGTCATTAACTCCCATTAATCTTGATTCGGAGCTGTTTACCTTTAAATATTTACAGAACAAATAAATAAATGCAGAGTTATAATTAGTTACAGATTCGAGCTTCTGTCATCTTCTAGCTTCTTATACTGTAGAGTATAAACTAGCAGCTGCTAATGACTTTTCCAGCTTGCATTAAAAACAGAGTTACATAAGTATAGATGGGTAGTTTTTTTAGAGTGCCGTATTAGTAGGTCTGATGTAGGTTTTGGAATGGCATGTCTTGTCGGCTGTCGCATTTCGAATTGGAAGGTATAATATTTATTCTTGATAGGGGATACATGAGCAGAATGCATTTATTTATTTAGGTATGACTTATGAGTGGTATCTCTCATAACACATGCATTCGTAGCTGCTTTTGAGAAATTATTGCATTTTATTCCATAATCTTGAAAGATATCGAGATTTGTTCTGGTGAAAATACTTTTGCAAATTCTTAAACCTTCATCAACAGCCAAAGTAAACCATTGAGTGATAAAACACATTATTACCTCTTCTTTATGTGAAACAGTGAAACATTGTCTAACACATGTTTTGTAGGCCAAGTCCCCAGGCTTATTTGGTGGACGGAAGTGTGAAGCTGAGACACCACCACCTAAGGAATGGAATTGTGCGATTTGTAAACTCACTTTCTCAAATGCGCAAAATCTCAACAATCACATCCATGGAGGGGAACATAATGCAGTATTTAGACGATTCTTTAAGATTGAAATGTCAAATGGTGATCACGAGTTGGAGCAGGTGAATAAACTTTGGGCAAATTATTTGTGTTATGAAATAAATACTTTAGTTTCAGAAGCTCTAAACGAGCTCGTATGGCAGTGTCCCTGCCAACTGTTATTAACAATGAATACCCATGGATTTGGATGTGAAAAAACAATCACTACAAAGTTAGAAATAATCTCTTTCGATATTACGTACAGATGCTCAATGATGCTGCCTCTTTTTACTGTGTATAACTTTGATGCTCACCGATGTTGCATTGATGTGTACAATTTTTTATAAAAGAATCATAAATTAAGGATTTTGTTAACTAAGTCTATGTACTAGACATTCACTTTCCCCTTTTCTATAGTCTACAGTTATTCGAGTAGACAATTTTGTACAGCTTTACTGGATTTATATCATTTCTTGTTTGATTATAAGTCAAATTCAGTTGATAACTACTTAATACTTGGTTTTTCAGAATGCTAATCCGTCAAAGATGGATATTGATGAATCTGAGAAAGAAAATGGGAACTCGGAAGTTCAATTCCCGAGTCTCACAAATAGTAATGAGAAGCTTCTGACTCTGTTTGAAGGGGCTGATTACGAGAATGTGATGAATGATAGCAGAAGTAGGGAGAAAAATTCAGGGGAGCATGGTGAAGTTGCTCAAAACAATGGAATTTGTGCGGAAAAGATTTTGACAGACAAAAAAGGAACAAATAGAACCTCAGCACAAATTGGAGGGGATAATGATATAAGCAATTTGGAGCAGGTAAACTAATCCCGAGGGATGATAATATACCCTTATTTCTTTGTGTTGCCTTTTGTGTCTTTTTTTGTCCACATGGTCTTAAATTTTTCAAACTTTTTTGTGACAGTTGGCATGTTTTATTGAGCGCTGATCTTTTCCGTACCAATTTATCCACCTATTTACCCCATCAATGTAAATGCCATGTAGTTTATTGAGAACCAATAATAGGCATAGCCGTACGGTGGGGTGTTGCTGTTGTTATAATTTATAAATAGGTCGGGCAGCAATCATTTTTCTAAATATTATTTCTACAATAGAAGTCAGTAACATATGCACAAGATTAGTGACAATACAAAGACTTTGCTTAGTATATACATGTTGTACTGAATTAGAGAAATCGGATTTGCCTTAATCCAGAATACTTGTGAGTCGGGAAAGGAAAGTGGGAATCTTTCAGCGAACTTGGTAAAGACTGGAGATAGGAATGCTTGCGATTCAAATGCGCATCATAATGATTCTTCATCGCAGTTGACGGCAAGTGATGTAAGATTATCGTTACTGTTATATAACAAATGTTGTTAGTTAGCAATCTTGGGAAATAATAAGCACCAGAAAAAGAAAGTAGACATTCATTATTTTCTATGTTTAGCTAGTTATTGAAATAAAACGAATCTTTACTTTTTGAGCTGTGAGGAAGAAATGCTCGAACATTTGTGCCTCTGTATGGCCATATGGGGTACCTGTACTGTAATGACTGCAATTATTTATCAGGTCTTATATAATAGTTGCTGCACCGTAATGGTCTCCAGTGAAAGTATTTTGGAGTATAATGGATTTAATTATAACGGAAATCAAGGCTGCAATTTTTTTATTACTTAATACTATTGAAAACGGCATTATGTAACTTATTGGTTGCGTTTATTGGTATTTCCAAATCCATGTCGTGCATCCAAGGCTGCTGTAAGAGAAAAAAATATTCTTGATCTATCTAAAATTCTAAATATGTATTCTTTTAGGTTGGTAGGATGCATTTGAGATGGTTTTACTAATTATAAATGGCATAGAGTGACTTATTTTGGTCATTGCTTACTTCTTTCCTGAGATATTCGTGTATGTAAATGTATTGGAAAAGATGGGAAGTGTTAATGGGGATAATTCATTCAGTAAATTATAAAAATATATCTTCTTCTTTTCTCTGATCTTGCTGAAATTGTTTAATGGGCTAAGCCTCGTAAAATTATCTCTGGAGCCAAGCGGAAAGCTGAGGAGCAACCTCTTGAAGCTGTTGGTGCAAGTAAGATTTCTTCAGCTAAATCAACCAAGATAATTTTCGAAGAGAAAGCTCAAGGAGGAAGCAAAAAGGCAGCTGAAATACGAAAAACATTGGTGGAGGAGATGAGACACAAAGCAGCAGAAAGGCGGGAAAGATTTGGAACTGAGTTAGTCCCTAAGGACAGTAACAAACGCAAAAAAATTGCGGAAAATCACAATTTTAATCAGGTGAATAAATTTGAGGCTGCAATCTTCCTGAGAAAAAATTCTTATATACACACTATCTGTACAATATGTTGTGGTAATATGAGGGCATAACATATAATTTATGGACAAACAACTTAAAACCTTGCCTCTTATGACATCACCTTTTTTTTTTTGTACAAAAATTTCTTTTGGTGGAATATATTTGTAAATATTATTTTTCCTAATGATTGAATTACAGACTTTCATGACTATGCTGTAGGTAATTCAAAATTCTAATGAGCTAAAGAAGATAAGTATTGAGAAAAACGAATCAGCTGAGGCAGCGACTTTAATTATTAAGGATTCAAAGAGAGAAAATTGTAACCCGGAGGTGCATGCTCTAAAAATTGTGAATAGTAAAGAGAAGTTGTTGGCTCCGTCTATATCTCAAAATGGTGGATCCCAAGTAGGAAAGGCTAAAAAAGTGGAACAAGAAGTAACTCAGATATCTCCCTCTAAGGATAAGGAAATTCACAAACTGAAGGAGGTAAACGCAGTTGAGACTCTGAATGACCTAGCAAGAGCTTTCTAGTATTGATAATGCTTTCTGTTTTTGCATCACCTATATTCTAAATTCACAAACTGTTTCCATTTATTACCAAAAATGATAATAATAAGACATTGCCCAGTAAATGCACGTTCTGTTGACAAGGGAAAAAACTTTAGCATTCCCTCGTATCGTACCATTTCATTGAATAACATACATCGGAATAGCATTACAAGTAGGTCTACACCCAAAAAAACACTCATGCAACATTGATCTGTGTACACTGTATAATATTGTTTCATTGTCGTCTTTTTTTTCGAAAGCTTCTTAAATTATCGTTTTATAGGCCAAGCCTGTGGGATATGTTTCTGGACTGAAGCATAAAGCTGGGACACAAACTCTTGAAAAAATTGGTCCAACTAATGTTTATTTGGCTGGTGCAACGAAGAAACCTAAGAAAGAATTCAGGTGTGAGCTTTGTCAAGTGTTCGTCTCGGTTGAGAGAACTTTTAACCAACACCTTCAAGGAAAGAGACATAAAGCAGCAGAAAGACGAGCAAATTTGGTTAACCGTTCACTGACGAAGGATAACAACAACAACAATAACAAACAAAGCCTTGTCTACAAGAGAACTACGTTGGGGAGCAACAGTCTTTCCATCAACAACAACAACAACAAACTAAGTGTTGATCCCAAAAATTTGCAGTCCGCTAACAACAGTCTTGGGAAAATTGCAGAAAAACACAACAATAGCAAGTTGGTGAGGTTGAAGGAATTTAGGGAAGTGATTACACCAAAAATAAGCCAAACATGTCCCGAATCTATACAAATTGACAAGGTATCATGATAGCATACCATTTATGACACTACAACTTATGATTTTGTGTCTCTTAATTGTGTTAGTTATCAATTCATTCTTTTGTAAAAAAATACAATGCAGACTTTCCTAAAAGAAATGTTGTTTCCCTTTCTCTAATGTCTGAAATGGAGACGATTATGACTTGATTCTCTAGGTGATTCAAAATTCTGAAGCGTTTACGAAGGAAATTAAGGTGAAGAATGAAGTGTCAGAGGAGGCGACGAATGTTGATTCTTCGGAAAAAGAAAATGGGAGCTCAGCAGTGCAAATGGTAAAACTCGTGACTAGTAATGAGCAGTTTATGGCTTTCCCAAAGGTACTTACGGTGGAGTCAGAACAAGAGAAAACAGTAGACAGTCACAAGAAGAAACAGAACCAGTTAGAGCAGGTAAACATATTTTGGTATCCAAATTGCAAACATGAGCTTGTTAGTATTATGAACTTTTGTTCTTGGTTAACTGTTTATGATATGTAGTTGGAATTTTTTTAAAACCTTGCTTCGCTAATTCCAGAAAATTATTCAATAAACATAAGTGCAAAAATCAGAGTGATGTTAACGTACCCTTTAGCTGATTATATATTTAATTATTTGGCTTTGCAGGTAACTCCATGTGTTGATAAATTGAAGAAGGAAACTATAGATAAGAATGAGTTGGCTTTACTGGTAGCGCAGAGTAATATTTGTACACAGGTAGAAACGGAAACTTGGTAGAAATGTTTACAGACTTAGGAAATGGCTATAATAATTTAGAAAATGTATATTATGATTAACTTGGGTGCTCACACTTAAGGTAATGCTTATGCATCTGCGTTTGTATATTTCTGAATATTGGTAAAACTACTTTGCTGTTTCCTGCCAAGCATGTTGTATTTTTGGTACAACAAAATGTTTTTCGTTTTTCATTTTGGTACAACAAAAAATTAAAGTAGAATATCTTTAGTCTAAACTGAACACTGAATCAATCCATACTTCATATTCAAAGTTTACAAACACCCGCCTTTTTATTGATATAAAACTAATGATTTTCACTAAAGAAGACTATGGTGACCTTTTTAATTGGATTTGCAGGTAACTCTTGACTCAACAAAAGGAAATGGGATTTTGACAGACACAGTGTTGAATGCTGATAATGGAAATAGTTATGAATCGATCGCATGTAAAAACAAGTTTGCATTGTTAGTGACTCCGAATACTTCTGATTCAGATAAGGATAATAGGAAACTGACAGATACGATGCAGAGAACTGGGGATGGAAAGAGCATGGTTGGTGCCTATACCAAGGAAGTGAAGAATGATCATAGAAATGGAAAGAGACAATGGGATAAGCTCCTTGAAGTTGCTAAAAATGATGAATCTCAAGCAGAAGATGTTTCTAATGAGGAAAAGGAAACTACGGGATTTTCCTTGAATATTTCTGATGCCCAAGAGAATTGCAATTTGGAGCAGGTAATTGACCCGCTTGCTTATATTTCCCACATTGTTCTTACGCTTATCATTTCAGAAATGTGGTTGAATCTTATCTCTTCATGAAATAAAAAACATAATCTGTTTCTGACACTTGGGAATAATAAGCTCATGGAAATACCCAATACAAGTGAGAGTAATGTTATTTCTTTTTTGATTCAGAACGGTGATGAGCCAGAACAGGAAACTGAAATGGAAAGTAAATCACAACTTATTGGAAATACTACCAATAAATCAGAAAAGGAAACGGACAACTTGACAGCGAAAACTTTGAAGATTGGAAATAAGAACAAGAGGTTTAAGTTTGTGTGTACAGTGTGTAAGGTCGGACATAACACCGAGAGAGTAATGATTGCTCATAACCGTAGACGGAGTCATCTGGAGAAGCTTCGTCAACTCGCTGAAAATCGCGTGCCTGTTTGTGTGGAAAAGGGTGCAACTGTTAATCCAGAAAATGAAAAGGAAAAAAACCAGCAATAAACCATCTAAACCGAGGAATGTCACTTCTGGCAACTGATATGTTCACTGTGAATGAACCAGTATTGATTTTATTATTAATATGAGGAGGGGTGAGGTGCTATACTTTAACTGCAAAGTTCAATCAGATGTTTTTTTTCAATTCGGCCGATATTAGTACAACTGTACAAAATCTTGAAATCTATAAAAATACACTTTTTCTTATACTTTTTCACTAGAATTTGAATATCTTACTAAGCTGTGTACTGAAGAAGATGAGACCATGGAAATGTTTCTAGGATGCTCATTTTGAAACAGTACCACAGTTCTAAAAGTTAGACGCCATTTACATTTATTTATGTTGAATTAGTTGAAGTTGCTAACTGGAAGTCGATTCAACTCAGTTCAGTCTGTTGATAATTCTTGGTTACGATTACTATGTAATTCCTGTTTTAGTCACACCAATGAACTGGCAACTTGTTTAACCAAGGTTTCGGGTTCAAGTCTTAGAAATGCATTTGTGATTAAATACCCGTTATGGAGAGTCTTGTTGTTTTTGTGGTTCTACCTGGCTCGAATCCGGATGTAGCCAATCTGGTCTAGGGATACCGGATGGTTAAACGAAAAGAATACTAAGTGGTCGCAAAAACTATCTATTTCATCAAATGTAAAAGTAACTTCAGATTTAAAATGATTAGAAATGGAAGGGATTCAACTTAAAGTCTTAAACAGTCCAGGTCTATACATTGTTTAGTATTTAAGTCTACATGTGATGAATTTCTGGTAGTACATTTTATTTGCATCGATTGAACAAGTTATTCTACTACTGGTTTTTACCTACTCACTCTTTATTTCTTGATAAGAATGTGAACAGAACAACCCTCTTGCTCTTTCCTATATAATATAGTAGTAATAATCAAAGCCATATCATACTATTACTATTAATACTATTAATATAAATCAACCAAAGAGAAATCAACCATTCAAATTTTACCAATTTTTTCCAAAAATGTTTCTATTCTAATTTACTAATTACTCATATACTATAATGCAATTTAAATAAATAAATAACTAAATAAATATATTCATTTCCACACATCAATTCATCTCTCAAATACTCTGTTTCAACTATGTTTCACTCGTAATTGAGCTAATTAATAGGTTTAAATTTTCGTCTATATCGATGTCCTTAAAAGTATGAACACGATTAAATCATATTTATATTTTTTTAAGTGGATTAAATTTATCAAATTTAGGCGATTCCAAAATTATAATTAATAGTATATGACTGTTATTAAATACCACTTCACAAGTTTTATAAGAAACGGAGAAGTTAGAATTTGTTGGTGGAGAACATTTCCAAAACTTAAAAAATATATTAACAAAACCGAAAAAAATCTGTTTAGTAACACGTAGTATTGAATTTTACCATTATAGTATCCTACGTTTAACTTTTAACATTTGTGATTCAACCTATCAATTTTCGTCTATTGGATTGATATTTAACAAAATGATAAAATTATAGTCACGTTATATCACCTATCACATGTATCCATTTTTGGTGTCCTAATTTTTTTAGGGTAGTCTATCATATTTTTTTATGGGTCATTGTATCAAAAACAATTCAATCTACTGGTCAACAAAAACTATGAAAAAAAATAAGTAAAAAAAGGTTGACATGATTACATATTCGATATTTTTTCGGTACGGTTGATAAATTTGATTTTTATCTTTTACGTAACGTATTTGAAATGCATCCGATACTTTTTCGGTACGGTTGATATATTTGATTTTTATTTTTTTCTTCATATGGTGCACAATAATTTAGAGTGTCAACCAATAAAATATTTTAGTTTTCATTTTAAATTAATTTTAGACTAGTAGTTATTTTGGATTCATTAATAGGTATTGGGTTTTTAGTGGGTGACACACATTTACCGGGTTTATAATAGTGTTACTCTAAAATAACATACCGTAATCGCATTGAGATTTTTTTTAGCTAGTCGTGTTACCGAAGATTGTATATGCAGGCAATCCTATATAGTAATATTTCCATAATTTTTATTCAACCCTAGATGTGATTGATTTTGATCTAATGACCCCAAAAAACTATGGTAGTCTACTCTAAAAAAAAATAAGACATAAAAAATGGATCCCCTATCACATAATGAGTGCAAATTTGTAACCATCCATCAAAAAACAAATTTTCAAATCTAAAATACAGAAAGTGTAATTTCATCGATTTATACTGTAGAACTCTTAATTGAACCAAATTTAATAAAATGTGAACCAAATTGATAACTTAATGGTTAGATAGTTAATTGGTGAATGACCTATTATATTATACTAAAACAGTTTTTTCCCCAGGAATGACTGCAACTCCGATAACTATATTTTATACCAGCTAAGAGCATGTTTATCGGTGTGTTGGTTTAGCGTGTTATTTTAACTTAAGTTGAAGGTGTTGGTTCGTAGTGAACGACGGATCAAGTTTATCGGTGTGTTGGTTTAACTTAAGTTTTTTAAAAAATATAATATTAAGTTTCAAATGTTATTATAATTACTAAATAAGTCGTAACAGTTTTGAATGTTATTGCAAATAGATACTAACAGTTATAATTGTAAACAACAACTAAAAACTTTAGTAAAATTTAAATAACATAAAAATAAACATTCATTTCATTAATTAATAAAATAGTACATCAATAAAAAAAAATTACATTAATTAAAAATAAAAACCACATCAATTAAAAATAAAAACTCCATCAATTGAAAATAAAAATTACATCAAATAAGAAATTAAAACTACATCAATTAAACCGAAAGATTTCGTATGATTTCAGCTTGTTTTGCTATGATCCAGTTTCTTCTACTTGTCGTGATATTCGGGTCATCGGGATATAATCCCATAATACTTTCTTCCATCTTTTAAAGTTGTGCACGCGATTTCTCTCTAGCTGCAGCCGCTTTTCTTTATCTGCACCCGTTTTCTCTGTAGCTGCAGTCACCATTGCCGACATGTTGCTCACTGATATTTGATACCTCGCATTTTGTTCCTCTCTATAAGAAGTAATAAAATCCATCATACTAGATGACGAACTAGAATTTCTAGAGACGTCTGTATTTGCGGCTTTTCTACCTGTTGGCCTCTCTATCTTATTCGAAACCGATACTTCTTCAATGACGTCATCATTAATATCAAAACCGGTTGATTTTGATCCACTCGCTACATTAGTTTTTTGTTTTTTTGTTTTATCTTCTTGAATATGGGTGTGCCATTTTGGTTGATCTTTCAAAACGATAAAACAACGATGATTTTTAAAGGATTTACCCGTATCTTCAAAAAAATCGAGTTCCACGGCTATATACTAAAAAATTTATTAAAAAATTATTGTAATTAGTCTAAATAAACAAGTTGATAGTTAAAAAAGTAATGTATATTACTAATTAAAAAATTATGCAAAAGTTTATAATATCAAACCACATCGTGGTCGACTATCGCGTTTTTTTGCCTCCTTTCCTCGTAGTTAAAACATGCTTGAAATTTTTTCACCCTTTTACTTATATCGCCAAAGTGGTGGCGTAACATATCCGATGAACGCTCAGAATGCCATCCATCGGATAACTCGTAGTGGCAATCGGCATGAATTTTCAACCAGTATTGTCATTTTGCTTGTTCATTGCCGACAATCCTATCGATTGATATATTACACCAACTTTTACAAACTCGCTCATCTTCGTATTCGGTCCACACTTTTCGATCAACCGTATTTGTATTGGTTTGAGTTTGGGTTTTTTTTTTCTTGGTTTAAATTTTGAAGGTTGAGAAAATTGGGGTTCGAAAGGTTGTGTTGAATATTGAGGTGAATTGTCGTATGTATATTGAGAGGAAGACACGTAATACATTTCATCATCGGGATTTATTGGATAATTGAAATTATCACCATCATAATTGGCCATTTGTAGAGAATAAATATGTTTAGTGATATATGAAAGGTAATAAGAGTGAGAAAATTGTGTGGTTTGAATGAAAATGTGTGACTTTATATAGGAAGAGGAATGAGTCAAATTTAATTTTTTAAAACATTTTGGATTGAAAAAAATACAACTAGCCATTATTTAGGACCAATTTGTATAATTTAAAAGTTTAGGGACCTTAAAAAATACTAATATTACCGTTTATTACCGTTATAGGGACTAAATCATAATAATCTGAAACTACAGGACCAACGGAGTAATTGTAACGTTATGATTTTTAATTTTTTTAATACAATACAAAATACAGGGACTGGTTTGTAATTATACAGGGACCAATCCCTGTAATTATTAACACGGAGCCAACATGAATACAGTGTAAGTTGGGAGAGGAGAGAAGGAAGAAGAGAGAGAGGGAAGCTATAGACCCTCCGCAGCGAACATCATTTGCTCCGTCCGATAAAGACGGCGACGTGTTGGCTGCGGCTCCACCCACCGCAACCACAGCCCGGGGGGTAAACATGCTCTAACAGTAATGATTAGATACTTAATTGGTAATGCATATATTGTATTGTATCAAAACAGTTTTTACCCCAAACCAAGGAATAACTGCAACTCCGAGAATTATATTCTATTCCACCGAGCACGAGATGCTAGGTGATTTGTAATCATGAATATTATTGAAAAACAAAAAACATTGAAAACCTAATAGAGGTGAAGAGATATGAAAGAACTAAGAAGTTAAGTTGTTAAAAATAAAAGGACTATAACAATTTAGCTCAATGTGTGTATCTATAATAATAGTTTATGTCTAGATCTCTTATGAATTTTTTAAACAAATAATAACTAAAAACCACTATAATTATACAAATTACAAAAATACAAAAGAATTAACTGCTCTGTGGTTTAAAATTTAAAATAAGAAAAAATAACTTCTGTGCCTCTCATCTAATCTACATGTTTAATAATTAAAATAAAAAACTGTCATGCTTATTTCTCTATCCTCTCTCCCTCCCTCCTGAAACGGGATTCCACTGTATTTTCATTGAAGAATTTGCTCTCTCCCCCGGAGGTACTATTTTGTTAATTTTTATTTAATTATTGTGTGTAGAAAATACTAATTAATTATTGATTTTGCAATCGGTTTATCACTAATTCAGGTGTTGCGTGGGTCCGTACACTACTCTATATATATATATATCATTCTATTATAATAAGTCAACCAAAGACAAATGAGCTTGTCCAATTTTACCCATTTTTTTTCCGGAAATACACCAACTCTTTTTTACTAATTACTCATTTACATTTACTCAATACAAAATATAAAAAACACACAAAAATCATTATATTTTCAAAACAATTATAATCATATACCAAATAAAATCGCTTTACGTGTATTTTGTATAACAAGAACATTATATTACTCATGATTTCTAATTTAATATATTCATTTATCAATATAATTTTTAAAAATTTATTTATCCGGATCATATATATATATATATAACACGCATCACACACGTAAAACTAGCGTCTGGGTAACGTCTGAGTAACGATTACTTGGTATATATAACACTAGGGTCACCACAAGGTTAGTATAATACACACTCCATCCCTGCAATATCATACCATTTACCTTCAAATACAAACCAACTCATCATATCAATTTTACTACTTAGTATCCATTTCTTAAACTCCTACTTACTTACTATCCATTTCTACCTGTCTTCTTATTCCGATGAATATATTCATTTATTCATGGCCCCACCCCCACCAATTATCATACTATATTTACTACTAGTAAAAGTTATATACGCGTTACGTTCGAAACGTATAATAGCATAAATATTGTAATATATATTTTTGAACACAATATTGAGATTTGATATCATTTATTGCAGTTATGCATGTTAAAACGAATTGTTAATTAATTTAGGTTACATCCGTAATTAGAAAAATATAGTGAAGATAAATTATTAATTAATTAGATCAATGTCGGTAATTATTAAAAGAGATTAAAGTTATTTTTGAAAAAAATTAGTAAATTTTGACATGTGTTGTGTGACATATTAGCTCGTTATAGATATATATATATAGAGATATGTATAGATATAGAGAGATGTATGAGAGAGACAATAACATAGTCTTTATTAATCAGAATCTATGAATACAAGGGGACCCTAACCTTTTTTATATACTATAGGTTAGGGTTATACAAGATAGAAAGCTCAACTTAGGCCCACTATGAGTAAGGCCCAATAGTCCAATAATATCTTACAACACTCCCCCTTTGGACGTCTTGAATTCTTCGTCTTCATGCAGTCGATCTGAGTCGAGTTCATTCGCAGTGCTAAACACATAAAAACCTTAGGACCGGAAAACCCAGTGTGGGACAAAACCGATACCTAGGAGAAACTATGTAGCCGAATGATATAGGCCGAAATATCATGTAAGTAACTAACCACAAAACAGTGTGCCTCATCAAAACCTTGCTAGAGTAAACCCAGTGGGAAAAACCTTTAGTCGAAGGACAAAAGAATACACAGTGGTAAGAAGTATACAACAGGATACTCCCCCTAATTTCGGCAATCTTAAGTGAGGTATGATGGGAACCTGTCTCGCTAAAAACCTTGCCAAGGAAAACCCAGTGGGAAAAACCTTGGTCTAAGGACAAAAAGAGTACACGAGCATGCGACTGGATGCTCCCCCTCACTTGCACACGACAGGGTGCGAGGATTTCGACTAAGTAGTAATTAGTACAATAAGCATTCACCTGGATGCTCCCCCTCACTTGCACACGACAGGGTGCGAGGATTTCTTATTTCAAGAAAGAGTACGAGCATTCGACTGGATGCTTCATTTACTTGCACACGACTGCATGCAAGAAAATCTAACGTGGAATAGAACGAGCATTCAACTGGATGCTCTTAAACTTCATATGTGAAGATTTATTTAGGCGAAAAATGCTAAATAGCACAATCTAGTCATGTCTCTCTTGATCGATAACAACAAGTTGTCCTCAAATAAGACAGGTGTTTTATCTGGATCGTGAGACAGAGTATATGTAATTCAAATATGGCTAATACGAGCTCGAAGCCATATACACTCTCTAGTCGTCTCATAGAGCACGAGTAGATCAGAGTGATTCGTTTGGAGTCATTCCAAGACCTCCAAGATATCGCCTTATTCCTAATGGCAAAGACATACCATGTTAGAAATATCTCTTATGCGGGTCTGATAAGTAACCAGTATCGGTATAACCGAAAAAGGGTTGCGTTAATTCGAGTACCGAAGGGGGTAGGTACACTCGATGACGCAAATGGGATAAGACAAGCCCTCATCCACAGTTACCTTAAGGTAATGGGAAAATGTCTTTTATGCCATTTCGATGGCAGCGTGTTAGCGCGATGCTGTGTCGAGCTATACCATTCACAGTAGACGAGATGTTCGTCCTAACACATTTGACCAAGTATAATAATGCGCTTATTGTACTTAGATATGAACATCATCATGGTTCAATATCTCTTCATCGTCACATCAGGGACGGACTGGGTCTATACCAATGCCTAGTGATCGAACGATCATGAGAGAATTTGATGACTTAGCGTCATGGTGACTAAAAATAACACCTTCTGGGTGTAGTCTAAATCATGGACTTAGATTCAATCTTTACGGGACTCGATCATCAGGTCGAGTCACTACCGTGTCTTCCCAAGATCCTTCATCTCGAAGGCAAATCCAAAAATGGATCGCATAATAAAACACGCAAGGGCATAATACCTGTTCAAGTATCCCAAGCTGATCAACTCAGTTAGGCGGGTATACCACATCCGCTCGGATTATATTAATCCATATAGTGAACGTCTCATTTAATTGAGATCGTGTTCCGTGGTCAGGAACTACTTGATTAAAGCATATGAAGTCACACAGGGACCTTCATCTATATTTCTCTGTCTAAATTCCCATAGAGATAAAACCGTGACCACATTCATGGCTGTATACTCGGTTTTTCGGAAACTACTAAACTAGTAAAGTAGGGGACTGTTATAATGTCCATTACGAAGAAATCAACCATCTCGTAATCAATTCCAAGGTGTGAGAGAAGCCTTGCGCTACTAGGTGAGCATTCTACATTGGTGGTGTTGGATCTACAGGTCCGAACACACTTTCGCTAAGGAGTCTACTTGGATTTCAAGTTTCCATTAATACAGTCTATTCTCCGTTGACTTCAGGCAACGGTACATGGTTCCCTGTCATAATTTGTTCATATTATCAGTCGTCACCGAATATATGAACAAGTAATCAATGACAGTCTCGTTTCGCTTCAATATCGTCTAAAATATCATGATCGACAGATATTTCGAGATTCTTAGGATGAGGAGGAAATCACACATCTCATTGATCCTTTATAATCTCGTGCGACAAACAAGTTTCAGTTCACCACCTTTGGGGTTGAACGAATTAAGAACCGGTCAACTTCCTCATATCTTGGGAAGGACGACAGACTGACGGCCGACGGCAGCGTCCTTTGCTTGGCGGGTTCGGCCAAAGCAACGTGTTACGACAGGAACACGGTGTCCGACAGGGACGTCTATCCTTGCAAGCATTTTGCAGCAGGTATAAATGATCTCGTGACATCTCATAAAGTCATTAAATGCGTTTGGCATTTAGTTAGACTTGAGGGAGTCTATGCACTTACTTATTACTAAGTACAGTTTTGGGGATCAAGCTAAGACTGAGTGGGTTATGCCATGTTATTTCACGTCGTTCCTTATCAACGGTAACGTGCAAATCTCCCCCTAACGACGGGGAGAACAGTCTTAGCGATGTCACTTTCGCATATCATGCGGTAAAGAGATCGCTTGCCAAGGTTACTCTCTCAAATGATAGGCATGGGATTCATAATCGACTTATGTCCCATTCAGAGGTCCATATTTTGAACGCTATAGCGGCTCAATCAAAATATTAATTAAGCACTCCAAACACGCGTTAATATGAGACTTCTGGCTCATAACCAGTAACCAGCTGGTACACATATGGTGTTTGATTGTCTATGGGCCTCATAACGGACCAATGCAGCAAAATAGCATAACCCAACACGGAAATATAAATCTTGGTGCGCAAGACCAAGAAATGCGGGCAATCATTTGCAGTCGCATCATCAAACTTTCCGTGAGTCCATTTGGGTCTGAACATAATCGACAGGATGTTCAATTTCAATTTCCAAACTCAAGTAATTCAAATCGAAATTTCGATTCTTACTCTTCGGTATTATCAAGTCGACTAGACTTTTCAGGATAATCCGGATCATGAGCCATCAACTTAATGATAGGGCTAAAAGTTTGGGAAATGCTGCATTTCTGTGGACAACAATAATCATATGACCTATTGTCGATGCATCAACCATAACCATTTATACTTATGGTCCGTCTTATGGTTGGATAAGTCCACAATAACTCCTTCAATTCTTTACAAGAATTCTACGAATTCATTTCGTGATCTTTACAGATACTAGTCTTTCAAAGTGAGCATTAATGGCATGAATTTCAGATTAATCGCGAAATATATTCTTAGAGAGAATCCAAATGCGATGCGATTATAAATCAAGCATCGTCTTTTGACCCGGGAATATCTCATCCGGTCAATGCCACAATATCAAAATGCTCTTATCAATCGACGACAGGCGAATGATAGTACAGACAATCATGTCTTAGCATCTAAATCATTTATCATTCGACGACAGGCGAAATGATAAGATAACTTTAAATGCTTTAAAGAATGTGGTAGCAATCACTTGAAAGACATTTCAACTCCTCTAAAATACGTTTTTGGTCGTATTGAATGGAGGCTATGTAAAGAAATTTTAACTCTTTCATGAGCTATTACCAGATAACACTGGTTTTCTCGAATATTTTATAACTCAAAAAGGTACGGCAGGACCTACATGAGTATAAGACCTCATATTTGACAAATCAATTTGGTTTTACCAAAGATTTTGATTTTTGGAACGACAGGTCCAGAATCGTTGTCACTGAGTATTCTTTTAGGCAAGTAGTTGGTGAAATTATGTGGTACACTGTTACCCACTATTTCCAAAAAAATCTACTACCCCACAAGTATTGCCTAAAATTTCATAATTTAAAGTTTGGTCACATTTGTCAAAGGAATTTGCTCAAAACACTTTAAATTATTTCGAGAAATTTCGTAAACAGGCAAACCACAATCCAAAAATATGGTCCAAATGGAAAATAATAATCCAAATGGAAAACATAATCCAGATGAGCGAAAAAATGGCTCAATGATTTATCAAAATCAATAAAGAAAGGTTCCCAACTCATTTGAGCCACAAAACCGGGGGTCTCAAGAGTTTCCTTTCAGTTAGCTTTAACCACCTTAATATCGGTTTTTTCACCTTTGTAATAGTTTTGAACTATTTAAGAAGTAACCGTGCATGACCTTTGTCTTTATAGCATAGAGTTGCCTCTTTGAGCATTATCTCTTGCTTTGTGGCAACGGGCCATATTGTTCCTTTCAATTACTGTCTTGGAGCCACAAGTTTTCGATTTTGACAATTGTCTAAAATCTCTCTTGGCTAAGCGATTCATCGGGATCGCGACAGTTCGAGACAAATAACAATTGTCTCGGTTCTCGATTCGTGGAAAAAAAATGTACACGAAGAGCATTAATATCAGGCAAACAATTCGCCATTGACCCAATAGGATTAAAACTACTCACCGGGGTAATTTTCTTATCCAATAACATATGGGTGATAAAGGAACATGGTGAATATAAATTCACGATACTGCTTATGGAATAAAATTTCCAAGCTAGTATTTTGGTGAAGGATTGTTCCAATATGTCAATTTCAGACATTTGTTCACCATAGACATCATCACGTCTCAAATGTGGCGGCGGAATAAAATCAACGCCTTAGCATTCATCTCGAGGGTAACAACAAACTCGTGTTTTACGCATCAAAGATGGCATACAAAAAAAAATTGGGCATCACATTTTCACACATCAGGGTGAGTAACATGTGGTGACGGATTAAAATCAACGTTTAAACAGTCATTTCGCAAGTATGTTTTTACGATTTTTCTCATCATAGATGGCATCCAACATGTGTTGAGAGTTCTGGATTATTTATCATATAAAACGACTGGTTTATATGTTTATGGTTTGCACAAGCATAAACTTTATTTCGAAACGACAGGTTCGAAAAATAGTTTTGCTTTTAATGTGAATAGGTTCTCATTGATCGAACGACAGGTCGATACAGAGACACCAATTCGGCGAAACATACATCACTATATAAACACACTCGGGGAAATTATTATTTAGTCAACCCCTTTCGGTATCTCTACTTGAAAAACGACCAGGAAAGACGTTGAGGGTGGAGGGCACGAGTGCCACTTAAAACCCGACCTCATTAGGATATCGACTTCCGCCTATATCTTTCCTAGACATCGTATCCAAATAGGTGAGCCTATTTGGGGAAGGTTCATAATTTTTCCAACTTAAATGTGAAAATATATGATTTCGCAAATTACCATATTTTACACAAGTGTATGTACATGGCAGTAAATAAATACATAGATCGTACCTGCTTGCATGATTAAAAATATAGCAGTAGCATGCTAGTACATATTAGCACAATTTAAATTTACCAATTTACACTAAGCAAGATATTACTCAATATTTATTATTCTATTGCTATATGTGTAAGTTATATACATGGTAACTAAATCATTCATGTACGTAATAGATTCTTAATTACCAATTAATTATATATGGTAATCTTAACATGCAAAGTGGTTAAATATACATGGAAACATATCAATTTATTCAATTAACATGCAATTTTTGTTCACTTGCCTTTTTAATAAATATATATATGCATGTGGGTGAATATTTAAACCGAATATTGACTTTTATACCACATATATACTGTTTTTATACATGTAATATACTACAGGGACTATCCGTGTAATTTCAGCAAACTATATATCTATTTACAGCATTATTACAACTTCAGTCCATAATTTCAGACAAGTTTCAGTTTAGTCCTTTAGTAATTAACATGCACAGTCAATAGTTTCAGCAAATTACAAAACAGTAATACTGTTTTCAGTATACAACATATTCAGTCCGACAGATTACTACATGTTTACAATAACACTTGTTTAAATCCTTGCTATTGACAATTATTGCAACATACTCATGTTACAAATAAATACACGGTACACAATGCAGACAAACAAAGCAAATTACTTTCTTAGCAAATCTAACGAGGTCAGTATATGAAATTACGCTATATATTAAGTTACCTACTTGGCAGCACCTTTGTACTTTGCAAGTTTAAAGGATCCATAGCAGAGTTTATAGTTTTACTCCATTGTCCTTCCGCACGGTAGGTTGGTGAAAATCGATATAGCAATAACTTAATAAAATCCGGATAAACCTCAAGGTTTATATTGTACCAAATATCCGTGCGTTTACCTAAAATCTCCAATATCCGCGAACGTATATCTTAGTCTCCGCGAGCATCGTGCTGATAACGGGTTGTGTGACATATTAGCTCGTTATAGATATATATAGAGAGATATGTATAGATATAGAGAGATGTATGAGAGAGACAGAGTCTTTATTAATCAGAATCTATGAATACAATTGGACCCTAACCTTCTTTATATACTATAGGTTAGGGTTATACAAGATAGAAAGTCCAACTTAGGCCCACTATGAGTAAGGCCTAATAGTCCAATAATCATATACCAAATAAAATCGCTTTACGTGTATTTTGTATAACAAGAACATTATATTACTCATGATTTCTAATTTAATATATTCATTTATCAATATAATTTTTAAAAATTTATTTATCCGGATCATATATATATATATATATATATATAACACGCATCACACACGTAAAACTAGCGTCTGGGTAACGTCTGAGTAACGATTACTTGGTATATATAACACTAGGGTCACCACAAGGTTAATATAATACACACTCCATCCCTGCAATATCATACCATTTACCTTCAAATACAAACCAACTCATCATATCAATTTTACTACTTAGTATCCATTTCTTAAACTCCTACTTACTTACTATCCATTTCTACCTGTCTTTTTATTCCGATGAATATATTCATTTATTCATGGCCCCACCCCCACCAATTATCATACTATATGTAGTACTAGTAAAAGTTATATACGCGTTACGTTCGAAACGTATAATAGCATAAATATTGTAATATATATTTTTGAACACAATATTGAGATTTGATATCATTTATTGCAGTTATGCATGTTAAAACGAATTGTTAATTAATTTAGGTTACATCCGTAATTAGAAAAATATAGTGAAGATAAATTATTAATTAATTAGATCAATGTCGGTAATTATTAAAAGAGATTAAGGTTATTTTTGAAAAAAATTAGTAAATTTTGACATGCTCAAATTTATTTATTTTTTATTTTATTTTTTAGGGTTTGGTGTATGATATATACTCCGACCTTAAACCCATCATAAACCCTAATATCTCTTCCCCTCTCTAAAATCTCTCTCTAGAATGGCTCCCATGAAAAGCCCAATGGAAGAAGAAGAACGATCCTCATTCGATGAAGAAGTCTCCGATACCCAAAACCCTAACAAATCCTATACCGAAGGAGTAGATGAATCAAGCTCCGATGAGGAGGAGGTGGAGGCAGAATCTGTTGAGGGAGAGAAAGAGAAAGAGAAAGAGAAACCCATACCCCTCCTCAATCCCTCCCTCTCCTCTAACGCCTTGTCGGACGATGACGAAACAGATGATGACGTGGTTGAATCGGGTTCCGATACTGCCTCGACCGATACTGTACCGTCCCCAACCGCCTCGGCCTTTAAGATACTACCCATTAACCCGATTTTGTCGCCAAAATCGGGTAATAAAGAGGCTGAGAAGAAGGGAAACCCTAACCCTAACTTGTCCGAGCGAAAGAGGTCACCATTGATATGGACCGAGGATGCTGAGGTGGCAGTGATCAAGGGGCTTGTCGAGTTTCGAGCGAAAAAAGGTATCGACCCGACTAGCAATTGGGATGTTTTTTATTTATTTATTCAAAAGATGGTACCTTTTGAGTTTAGTAGGAATCAGCTTATGGAAAAGATTAAGAGGCTTAAGAAAAAGTATGAGAATAATGCTTTAAAGGGTGATAGTGTTGTGTTTTATAGGCCTTGTGAGAGTAAATTGTTTGAGTTTTCGAAGAAGTTTTGGGACGGGGTTGTTGATAACGGTGTCAAGAATGGGAAAAGGAAGGCCGAGGTTTCGGTAGAGAGAGAGGGTGGTGGTGTGAAAAGTCCGAAAAAGTTGAAAACAGAGGAGAAGAGTGGTGGTGTCGAGGCTTTGGTTGAGAAAAGTGCGAAAAAGTTGAAAAATGAGGAGAAGAGTGGTGGTGTCGAGAGTTCAGTTGAGAAAAGTGCGAAAAGGTTGAAAAATAAGGAGAACAATGGTAGTGTTGAGGGTTCGGTTGAGAAAAGTTCGAAAAAGGCAAAAAATGAGGAGTCTTTGGATGTGGTTAATGAGGATGTGAACCAGATGGTGGTACAAAATGGCGTGTCGGACGAGGGTTTAGTGTCTTTAGATGTTTCGGGTGTTTGGGATATGTATCCTCGGCTTAAGATGGCTATAGATAAGGAAAGTTTTGGGTATTTTTCGGAAGCGGTGAATAGGTCTAGTGAGGCTGATTTAAGCCAAACCGGTCATGCTAAAGCTAAGGAATTGGAAGGTAAATGGAAGCTATACAAAGATAAGGAGGCTGAGCTGAGGATGACGTGGTTGGACATCGTTCGAGAACAGATGAAATTTGTGGTTGAGGAGTTGGCGAAACCATAGGGTCTTGCTTGCAGGTATTCGTTTGGAATTGGAGCGTACTTTGGTTTAGTTTTGAACTATATGAGTGGTGTAGCAATTTATTTTGTCTATTTTATGTCCTTGGTTTTAGTCGGATTGCGCTTTTAAGGTTTTCATTCTCTAATCTTGGTGGAAATGTTTTCGTTTTCGATGACTTTGATACATGTCTATCTTTTGATATGAGTGTTTATGTTGTCAAAACTCATTCTTTTGTGTTGGTTTCTATGTTTTATATGTTTCAAATAGTATCGAAGTGGAGTTGATGAAACCTTATGATTTTGTTCCGAGGTATTCGTTTCAAAGTGGGACTTCTTTTGCTTTAGTTTTGATTGCTGCGAGTGGAGTGGTGTAATAGTTTATTGATATTTGATATAAGGACTTCGGATTGAAATTAGGGCCTTTGTTCTAATATCTCTAGGTGATAGAATCAATGCTGTTCAAATGTTATCATTCTTCAAAAACTATATTGTTCGGAATAATAGTTTATTAAAAACAATGTAGTATCAACGCTGGTCTCATAACAATTGAGGTTATATAAAATCTGTTATTTGGAAGTGGTGTTGTACTTTTTATATATTGTTTTGTTTTAATGAGCATTAGTATTTAGTATTGTTTGAAGTCAATCCAGTTCCTTGCCTTTATAATGTTTAATGATTGCTCTGATAAGTAAGGGAATGGCATCCTAAAGACGGAATTGAGCTGAATAGTTTGAGTGTTATAATGAATTTATGACATAACCCTTGCCATGCATCGAAACATAAGATCTTAGGTTTCTGTGTCAAGAACTTAAATAAACTTAGAACTTTGAGATAGTTGTTGTTCTTGCATTCTTCTTGACAAATTTATAGCATCCGAGATGGCTCATAAGTTTTGAACTTCATTTACTCCCATAGCATGCATATATCATTAATCGTTCACTCAATTTTATACAGCTGGCTTTCATCTCAGAGTAGAAACAATAGTTACCATCTGAGTCATTAATAACCGTCGTCATGCATCAAATCATAAGGTCTTAGGTTCCTGTATCAAGAGCTTAGATAAGCTCTTAAAGCTGGCTTTTATCTCAGAATAGAAACAGTAGTTATCATCTGAGTTTTTAATATTGTAATGAATTTATGACATAACCCTCATCATGCATCGAACCATAAGGTCTTAGGTTCCTATATCAAGAGCTTAGATAAGCTCAAAACTTCATTTACTCCCATAGCATGCATATATCATTAATCGTTCACTCAATTTTATACAGCTGCCTTTTATCTCAGAGTAGAAACAATAATTACCATCTGAGTTTTTAATATTATAATGAATTTATGACATAATTCTCGTCATGCATCGAACCATAAGGTCTTAGGTTCAAGAGCTTAGATAAGCTCAAAACTTTGAGCTACTAGTTTTTGCATTCTTCATGACAAATTTATAGCATCTCGAGATGACTCATAAATTTTGAATTTCATTTACTCCCATAGTGTATCATTAATCGTTCACTCAATTTTATACAGCTGCCTTTTATCTCAGAGTAGAAACAATAGTCACCATCTGAGTTTTTAATATTATGATGTAGTGAACTCTGTTGACTTTGTTGGTTCACGGCCTCACAGGTGTGCTTTTCGTGCTTCATTCATTTTTTGTTCTTTAGAATTTATTTCGCTCAAGTTATCAGCACCTATATTGTTTGTTATAGAAGTATTTATAGCCTTTTTATTGGTTTCCCAAACTGTTTCCTTCTTTGTTTAATCCCTTATCAACATGTTAAATTTCATAATTTGCTTGTATCTATAATTGTTGATATATCTGTGCGTTTATGCGCACCTGTTAACTCCTTCAGTGATTGTAGGAAGGGAGCCCCTTTATAGTGCTATGCAAATTAAAACTTATAGATGTATTAAGTTTTGAATTGTTTTGGTCTTATGTTTTTGAAAGATTTGTTTGGTTTTATGTTTTTGAAATGTTTGAATTTTGATCGATTGTTCTGTAACCATTGTCTGAAACCATTGTTGAGAATTTTCTGAGAATAACAGATTTTAGATACACCTGCAGAAACTACGTTTGTTTGTTCCAGATTTTAGCGTTGTGAACAAAACCACATTGAGAAATATAGGGTACTTGCAAACCAGTGACTTGAGATTCCCAGTTAAAAAGCTTAACTTCTCAGAGTACTTGCGAAGTCCTTTTATTGTCATGCTAGCACATTAAATTTTATGTCGATTGTGTGGTATAAATTGTCATTGGTTCAATTTGGTCAGTTTCTTTTCCTTGACATTGAGTTTCTGAACCAAAATATTACTCCACTTTTTCTTGTGCAGTATACGCATTTTATCGGAAAATGGTATCTTATAACATGTCATGCAAACTGTACGGACAAATCGTGTTACCTTGTCAATTGTATCACATTTATGCAAAACTAATTTAAACATTGCTTGGTTGGGTTGAGATTACCAAGTTATTTCTCCTTTTGATTGGCTGCATATGTACTCTTTCCTTTTCCGTTGGGGTGTACGGATTCCCACTCTTGCATTTCGAATGTAAGTTTGATAGGTTTTTCCGTTTATGTTGCTTATTGTATTACTTGATGCTATTTTTTAAATTAAGTTTTTCAAATTTCATGATAATAATACCTCTGCCGTGATGGCGGCTTTGACATCTTCAGGAGGCTGTAGTAGTCTGCTTTGTTGTTATATGGGATCCCAGTTCTTTATGATACACTAGGGTTTTCATATATAAGGAATAAGCTTTAGATGTAATGCTTTCCGGTTATGATGATTTCGTGAGTGATAACGTAGTGAAAGAAAGCTGAATAATTAATACAGTCGTTGAAAACTAGCTTCCAGTTTAGGGATTATATGCTTACATCTTTTACGAAATTAATGTCCTCTCTTGAGGTTAAAAAAAGTTGGGGTCATCCAATGTTTTTGGCCAAAAAATCAGATGACAAGCTGGTCAACAATCTAACTTCGAAGAGTAAAAATAGGAATAAACGTGAGCTTAAATGTTGCATCCAAACATTTAGGAATAAACGTGAGCTTAAATGTTGCATCCAAACAAGGTCTTAGTTCAAGTAGGGGAGAATGTCAAATTATACCGCTTGGTAAAGTCTGAACTGTAGCTTTAATTTGTAAATTGAGTTGACATAAAGTTCGAAAATTTGTCAAATAATTGTTTTGAAGCCCAACTTGTTCACTTGTGAAGGGTCTGCTAAATTGATCCATGTTGAAAGAAATAATTTCAATATACACATATTTCATAGATATGTTGATGTGTGTTCTTCTGTAACCTCTAGTTGACGGAGACGATTTAGATTCATGCTAATTACCTGGAACCTCGGACATAAGTTCATGCTAGCGATGATATCAAGTACATATCACAGAGTATCTAAAGTCAGAATTACTATTTCTTGCATCAAAACAGAATGTGAGAAAGATGCAGCGCAGCTAACGCCATGTAATTTGCGGGGTTTAACAAAAAAGAAACGAGTTCAAGCACGGAAAGATGAAACTACTCTCTTCTTCTCTTCTTTAGAACGTACTTAGTTTCCAAATATCATTGCAATCTCATGGTTTCTTACCAAGAAAGAGCAAATTATAAGCTTACAAAACCAAAATGGTGAAGACTGGAGTCTGATGCCGACGATTTCAGCGTGATTCGCTCATGACCATTCAATCGTGTAGGATCCCAACTTTATTAAGTCCTCAACCACTCTCGTTGTACTATGGGTAGTGATACGTTTACAATTGCTGACACTCATGGACACACTGAGGTCGGAGCGAAATTAAATCAAATGACATTCAATCACACATGGATGTGTTGGTGTAAATTTATTCAAGAGGGAGCCTAACTACACATTTTTATATAGTTTTCATAACTATAGCTTGTTTTTACTAATAAATGTTATTAAAATTTTAAACTTTTTTTATAAAGTCAATGATTTCGTCATTTTGTTAATAGTTACTTTTAAAAAAAATTGATTTTCATATTTTTATAACCTTTTGACAATTAATTTGTTTATTTGGCATTACTTGACATTTTAAAGAGATATAATTCAAAAAATATATAAATCTTTACTTTTTTTCAAAAAAAAAATGATTTCAAGTTATAAATATATATAACTAGAGATTATTAAAAAAAAATACAATCATTTACTATGAAAACAAGGTAGTATTAACCTAATTATATAAAAATTTATAGTTTGGCACACCATGTGCCATGTAAAAATTTATTTTGGTGTATGATACATGCCACGTAATATTAATGATGTAGATAATATGATCGGAAGATGTGAGTGCCCTGTATTGTTGCTGCTTTTTCCAGTATTACAAGAGTATTTTGTTGGTATAACAAAAAATAAAAATGCCAGATTGCAAATCATTGAGGCCGACAGAGTGAATCAATCCAAACCTTTCCATTATTTTTCAATCATCATTTTTTTTTTTGTATTTGCAGCCCTAAAAATATGGAAATAAGCTACATAACACATGAAGTGTTAACAGTATTAAAGCTTATTGATGAAATGCAACGTCTAGGTTTGAATTATCACTTTGAGGAAGAGATCATTGTATTGACTTATCATTTTGGTTTTGCTCGATTTCAAAACCACTCCAACGCAAACCGAACGAATTAGATCGATTTATGGAATTTTTCAACCTAGCCACACCAATAGATGGTCGGTGTGGTTCAATTTTTGTACACATCTAGACTTAACACCACACATTTGGTGTCATTATAAAACTCCAAACTCTTAAGCTTATAAAAACTTTAGTATTTATAGGTTTTCGTTAATATTAAATCAAACACCACATACACTAGTTACTCTTTTATACTTTTAGTTCTCAAAAATATCATGTTCTTATGATGTTTCGGTATTAAATTGCTTTCCGTAAGATTTTTACACCACATAAACTATTACACCACTCCACTCGCAGCAATCAAAACTAAAGCAAAAGAAGTCCCACTTTGAAACGAATACCTCGGAACAAAATCATAAGGTTTCATCAACTCCACTTCGATACTATTTGAAACATATAAAACATGGAAACCAACACAAAAGAATGAGTTTTGTCAACATAAACACTCATATCAAAAGATAGACATGTATCAAAGTCATCGAAAACGAAAACATTTCCACCAAGATTACACAATGAAAACCTTAAAAGCGCAATCCGACTAAAACCAAGGACATAAAATAGACAAAATAAATTACTACACCACTCATATAGTTCAAAACTAAACCAAAGTACGCTCCAATTCCAAACGAATACCTGCAAGCAAGACCCTAAGGTTTCGCCAACTCCTCAACCACAAATTTCATCTGTTCTCGAACGATGTCCAAGCACATCATCCTCAGCTCAGCCTCCTTAGCTTTGTATAGCTTCCATTTACCTTCCAATTCCTTAGCTTTAGCATGACCGGTTTGGCTTAAATCAGCCTCACTAGACCTATTCACCTCTTCCGAAAAATACCCAAAACTTTCCTTATCTATAGCCATCTTAAGCCGAGGATACATATCCCAAACACCCGAAACATCTAAAGACACTAAACCCTCGTCCGACACACCATTTTGTACCACCATCTGGTTCACCTCCTCATTAACCACATCCAAAGGCTCCTCGTTTCTTGCCTTTTTCGAACTTTTTTCAACCGAACCCTCAACACTACCATTGTTCTCCTTATTTTTCAACCTTTTCGCACTTTTCTCAACTGAACTCTCGACACCACCACTCTTCTCCTCATTTTTCAACTTTTTCGCACTTTTCTCAACCAAAGCCTCGACACCACCACTCTTCTCCTCTTTTTTCAACTTTTTCGGACTTTTCACACCACCACCCTCTCTCTCTACCGAAACCTCGGCCTTCCTTTTCCCATTCTTGACACCGTTATCAACAACCCCGTCCCAAAACTTCTTCGAAAACTCAAACAATTTACTCTCACAAGGCCTAGAAAACACAACACTATCACCCTTTAAAGCATTATTCTCATACTTTTTCTTAAGCCTCCTAATCTTGTTCATAAGCTGATTCCTACTAAACTCAAAAGGTACCGTCTTTTGAATAAATAAATAAAAAACATCCCAATTGCTAGTCGGGTCGATACCTTTTTTCGCTCGAAACTCGACAAGCCCCTTGATCACTGCCACCTCAGCATCCTCGGTCCATATCAATGGTGACCTCTTTCGCTCGGACAAGCTAGGGTTAGGGTTTCCCTTCTTCTCAGCCTCTTTAGCACCCGATTTCGGCGCCAAAATCGATTGACCCGAGTTAGGGTTAGGGTTTCCCTTCTTCTCAGCCTCTTTATTACCCGATTTTGGCGACAAAATCGGGTTAATGGGTAGTATCTTAAAGGCCGAGGCGGTTGGGGACGGTACAGTATCGGTCGAGGCAGTATCGGAACCCGATTCAACCACGTCATCATCTGTTTCGTCATCGTCCGACAAGGCGTTAGAGGAGAGGGAGGGATTGAGGAGGGGTATGGGTTTCTCTTTCTCTTTCTCTTTCTCTCCCTCAACAGATTCTGCCTCCACCTCCTCCTCATCGGAGCTTGATTCATCTACTCCTTCGGTATAGGATTTGTTAGGGTTTTGGGTATCGGAGACTTCTTCATCGAATGAGGATCGTTCTTCTTCTTCCATTGGGCTTTTCATGGGAGCCATTCTAGAGAGAGATTTTAGAGAGGGGGAGAGATATTAGGGTTTATGATGGGTTTAAGTGTCCGAGTATACATATCATACACCAAACTAAATAATAAAAATAAAAAATAAAATAAAATAAAAAGAAAGAAAGAAAGAAATTTGAGCCTGAGAAAATTTATCATTTTTTTTAAAAAAATACCCTTATTCTATTTTAATAATTAACAAGGTACCTAATCTAATTAATTAACAATATGTTTCGCTATATTTTTCTAATTACAGATGTATGCTAAATTAATTAACAATTCGTTTTAACCTGTATAACTGTAATAAATGATACCAAATTTGAATATTATGTTCAAAAAATATGTATTACAAGATGTATGCAATTACGCGTCTGGGTAAATTTTACTAGTATTAAGTATCCTATGATAATTGGTGGGGGTGGGGCCCTAAATAAATGAATATTGAAATAAGAAGACAAGTAGAAATGGATAGTAAGTACAAGTTTAAGAAATGGATAGTAAGTAGTAAAAATGATATGATGAGTTGATTTGTATTTGAAGGTAAATGGTATGATATTGCAGGGATGCAGTGTGTATTACACTTACCTTGCGGTTAGCTTAGTGTTACTAGAAACTCGATAAATTAATACTCGATTATTTAATAAACTCTCTAAGATAATATTTTTGGCCGGTCCCGACTCGGGGATATGGTGCTAAATTAATAATTCGCTAAAATTATAAGATAATACATTTTTGATAATTTCTTTAGACCCCATATAAAATATAAATTAATAATTCCTTATATATAGCATATTACATAAATGATTTACGAAGGTTTCTTGAAAAATGACTCAATTGTCTTTTGTTTTTTGTTGAAATCAATTTCCCCTTGAATCTCGTCTCTAATTTTCCTTAGCATGGTAATAACTTCTGGTGTTGTTTTCTCATAGCTCAACAATAAATTGTTCAATGTGATTGCCGCTTTAAGGGGAAGCTTGAAAGGTGTTTGTAAACTAAGTATTTTACTATAAATTAATAAAATATTAATTAATATATAAATTAATAATTATTAATTTATCGATTAATTAATAACTCTTTTAATTAATAAATTTTGATGGTCACAAGTGTATTATTTTATAGAGTTTCTACTATATATATATATATAAATATATATATACCGGTAAAAGTTATCTATTATTTGAGTGAGATGCGTAATGATATAAATCTAGTAATATGTTTTATTTTGAACATAATATTCATATTTGGTATCATTTATTGTAGTTATACAGGCTAAAACGAATTGTTAATTAATTTAGGTTATATTCGTAATTAGAACAATACAGTGAGGACAATTTGTTAATTAATTAGATTAGTTGCATTGATAATTAGAACAGATATGATCTACGAAAACACGTGTAAATTTGACCATCAAAATTAGCGAAATTAGCGAAATGAAAAAATTGAAAATTTGATCAAAATATGAAAAAAAATTATACCTATTTTAACGGGAGACATTTGTTTTGGGGATTATTTTTTTTTATTTTTTTTTTGAAACATTGTTTAGGGAGAGTATTGATCTAGTATATTTGTGTTTACGAATTCATAGGGTTGTGATATGTGTGATTAGCAAGGGAAAATCATGTTTAAGCGGATGCTCTAATACCAAAGAAATAAGAAAAAAACACATACACTAAAAGTCTAAAACTCTTATAAAAAAAGAAGATAAAAATAAAATATAAACTTGTGAAAAACCCAATGGAGATTATTTGCCCAATAGATATTAATTTTGCAGAAGAAATCTCAACTCTCCTTAAACCCCTTCCTCATTCTCAGCTTCAGGTATTATTTCAATAATGTATTTTTCGTTTATTTGTCACATGTGTTTTTTCAACTTCAAGTTTGATGTTTTTCTGTAGGGTTTTAAGCCCAATGAACTGGGGTTTTGTCTTTTTGTTTTTTACTGTGCTAAAGATTAGTCAAATTGTTTTAATTTAAAGTTGCATAATAATATCCAAGCTAGTTTTTTTTTTTTTAATGTGCTAAAGATTATTCAAATTGTTTTAACTTAAAGTTGCAGCTAATTGTTTCCAAGATAGTCTAAGCCAGTGTTTTATAAAGCGAAAACTTAGCGAAAGCGGTTTTGTAAGAGCTACGCTAAAAAGCGGAAAAACAAGCTTTTAATGTTTTTTTTTGAAGCTTTGAATCGAGTTTTTTTTTTTACTACGAAGCTTGTTTTTTAAAACAATGACTCTGTGCTAAGATTAAATTATTTAGCCTTTTGAAGTCAAGTTGCAAAAATCAGCTAAAAAGCTGATAATACCGAATGCATGCTGGGGAGGAACTAGAATTAGGTGAAAAAGGGTTATAGCCCCCACTTATTAAGAAAAAATCGATCTTTACTATCTATTTTGAATAAAAATAAAAATATGATCATAGCCGTTCAGCCCCCTGCGTAATAAAGAAAAAATCTTTATGAAGCTCGACCCCTCCAGTACTGCAATTCTAGTTCCGCCACTAAATGCATGCAAGTTTTTAGGCAAAACTTTGAAGAAAGATTTAAGCTTTAAAGGTCCAACCAGACTAGCAATTGATATGTACAAATGGGAAGTCGAGAGTACTCTCTAATTTTGCATTTTCATGAATTTTTTTGATAGGAATACTTCGACCAGCTCATAGCAACTCGAGGTTGCATTGGACTCAAAGTTAAACACAACAGCGAGCACGGAAAAGGTTTGTTTAGTTTCTCTCAAGCTGTATACTTATGTATATCGTTTGTTGTATTTATTTGTTCAGGTGTATGTCATCTGTGTTGATTTTAAATGCTTGAGGGGTCATTTGGTTGCAGCATTTTTGAGCTTTGTTGTTTTTCTTGTTTAATTTAAGTGGTACTGCATTGGTTGGCACCTTAACAATAGAACTTATTATGGTCTTCTGCCCTGAAAAAATAGAAATTAAGCTGAACCGTCTGAACAACACATATGCCCACTTACTCTTCATTTGCCATGTTTTTGATGTGTGTCCTTAGGGTACTTTATGTATTTTACTGTGAATTATGTGTAGGGGCTTTGTAATTTAGACCAAAATAGAATTAGTTCTTCATAGTTTCAATTGAAACACATCATTGAGTTAAATAAGTAATAGATTTGGCCGCCATGATTTTGGAGCGTGAAGAGTTTTGATCTCTGTTTTTCTTAATTTCAAGATTGTTAACGTGGACGTAATTGGAGACGATGGTAACATGAATGATTATAAGTTGACTAGTAATTCATGCATAGTATTCTTCATTTAAAAATTGTTATCATAAGTACAAATCAATGGAACAATGAACAAATAGCATTTTGATTTGAGTTTCATAGTTTTGTAATTCAGAAAACTGAGACTTAAAGTGTTATCTTTGGGGTTTTATAGGTTTAGTACACCAAACTATCTGCTTTTAACGATTTGGGTACCCATCTTTCAAATTGTCCAATTTAGGTACCACACTATAATAACTTTCCAATTTAGGTACCACCGTCTGAATAAATCACGGAATCATGTCACGTGACATTTGACAAACATTAATTTGAGAGGCTAATTTGACAATTTTGCACAAAAATATGTCATCCTATAAAAACGTTTCCCCCAATTTCACACATAACAAAAATTTGGATTATATGCTAATTTTTTTTGTGTGAAATTGGGGGGAAAGTTTTTCTAAGATGACATATTTTTGTGCAAAATTGTCAAATTAGCCTCTCAAATTAATGTTTGTCAAATGTCACGTGACATAATTCCGTGATTTATTTAGACGGTGGTACCTAAATTGGAAAGTTATTATAGTGTGGTACCTAAATTGGAAAATTTGAAAGGTGGGTACCCAAATCGTTAACAGCACTATAGTTTGGTGTAGTAAATGTATTTTTTCCCTGTTATCTAACAACCGCAATGCAAAATGTTACAAACACACACAAAAAATGGAAAAAATTATCTGCCCAGTTTACACCAAAGGCTCTATCACTATCCGTAGTCTCATAGTCTGTAAGAGCTAAATGGAGTAAAAAAGTTCTACTCTATACGCGCTTAAAGACTAACATGGCGGATGGCGGACATGTTTTAAATCCTTCTTATTACTGAATTCAGCGTGGCCACTGAATAATGATACAACTTTGTTGTGTTGTATAATTGGAGGTCAAAATAGAAAATTATAATCAGAAGAAGTAACTATGAAGTTAATTCCGTTTTCTTTTAAAGAATTACTAACATTGCAGGAATAAATAAATTATGTGTTTAGTTTCCAAGTTGAGGTTCTATGTTGATGTGAAAACACAGGCCACGTAATAATGTTGTAAGATTAAAAACAGGGCTGAACAAGCAGCCGATATTTCACGATCAAGGGCATAAATTTCTTTGTAGTAGTCGTCCTTATAAAATGTATTGACGATCAAAATATGGTTGAAAGTAATATTCTTAAAGTTAAAGGTCTTCTTCCTTTCCTATACCTATGATTTTCATTAGACCCAAAAATGATACTACATTGGAAAGACCCGAAGGAGTCTCCCGTTGGACAAAAGGCAGAAGAGAATACAAGAACAGAGTAGTCAATGAACATTTTATAAAATGTCATCTAATTTAAGTTTAATACGCATAAAAAGTCAACTCAAAATGTGACCAAACAACAACATTGGAAGAGTTGAATATAATAAAATGATTTCACTCATGAACACTTCTGATACTCATGCTTACTCCTGTAACTCGCTTCATGGACTTTCCAGATGTTTTAATGACTGCGCTAGATATTCGCTTGCCACTTTGTTTTGTTTTGTATGCATTAGTATATTATTAACATATCTGGCTTATAATCCTGAGAATGATGAACCATAGGTGTATATGCTGAGTTAGATTTTAAAGAAGGAGACCTTGTTTTGAAGGACTCAATTCTTGCTGGTGTTCAGCATTCGGCAAATAAGGTTCTGCAAATCAAAACTTTAAAACTCTTTCTCAATCTACATCAGTGTTTTCCTATTTCATGTTTTGAAAAAAAAATCTCCTTGTCCTTGTGCAGATTGATTGTTTAGTTTGTAGCTTCTGTTTCCGATTTATTGGCACCATAGAACTTCAAATTGGAAGAAAACTTTATTTGCAAGAGCTTGGTGTTTCCCCTCATGATGAATGTAATAGGGAAACATTCTTAAATATCTCAGATGACGACAATTATGTTGAAGATAATCGCAAAAGGTTAAAACCATGCTCTTCTAGTAGTTTGAAATCTGAAACTACACTTTCAAAAGAAGTGGTGCAGTCTTTGATGAATGGAGATCTCTTATTGCCTTATTCCGAAAGGTTTCCATTGCCTTCAACTATCGCTTGTCCAGGTGGATGTAAGGAAGCTTATTACTGCAGGTATGTATGCTACTACTATGTAACTTTGTTAACCAACAAGTATCAGTTTGTTCAAGTAATTTCTATTTTATGATGTATATACATAATATTGTTGCATGAAGAGAAATTGTGCTATTTTACTCTTTTTTGACTAATAATGCTGCATCATATTTTGCATTTGAGCTTTTTCTAATGATTCCGAACTTTTATAGTGAATCTTGTGCAGAGGCTGATTGGGATCTGTTCCATTCTTTACTGTGCATGGGACCAGGGTCAAAATCAGTGGACAAGGATGCACTTCTGGAGTTTATAAAACATGCAAATGGTAAGTTAACACCATTAGGTACTTCAAAAGGAGATAGTTTTTCAACGATGAATTATTAATTTGAGATTTTTATCGTCTGTAATTTTCTTCATTTCTCGCAGAAACCAATGACATTTTCCTTCTCGCTGCCAAGGTAAACTTTTGAAGAGAATATTGGACCTCTGTAATTCTTCTGTTTTTGTTATTGATACGTAGGTATTCTAATTAACCATGCAGCATTGAGAATGTTGTAAATATTTGTTGTATTGCTCTATTTTTGTCGCTGAAAGTAATCCTTAATAGCGTATTTTAGTTTTTTCATGCGTCTGAGCCGAATTCCGCATGTTGAAAACTTCTTACTGTCCCATTTACTAGTAAAAGGAGTTTTATTGTACGAGAAAATGATGTGGGCATTTTTTGTTGGCTATCATGGTTACTTATTCCTCATTCGGAAAAGTTTGTTTTGGATAATTGTTCTATCTTAAGTGATAAACCACAAATAAAAAGGAAATCTGGGAAGAACCTTTCATTAACTCATTATTTTTTTCCTTATTTACTTGTTCAGGTGGTATGTTTTACCATCTTAAAGTACAGGAAGTTGAAGGCATCAAACCTACAAAATAAAGGAAAGTGCATTATGGATCAGTGTGATATGTCTCTTCTTCTGGAAGCGTGGAAGCCTATATCATTAGGGTTTAAAAAAAGGTAAACATAATCTATCCTTCTATCCTCAGCATATGACGTCGTATCTGGCAAACTGTGATATTTTACTGGCAATTTGCATTATCTTTCTATATCTAAGTAGTTTGCTCAGTTATTGAAAATATTGTTTGCCAGAGCGTTAGTAATTCGCTGTAAACTTGGTACAGTGGTCAGGGTAGTTGGTCTTCATAAACACCTCAACAGCTAACTTTTAACTCGTTCCTGATGTTTTTTCTATCGCAGGGATGAAAAATTCTCTATTGGATGCATCTTTATTTTCTTAACGAAACTTTTTTATTGTATAATCCAGAAAAACTTAGAAAAAAAACCCAGCAATCCTCAAATATTAAAAGAGTAGCTGTTTTCTTATTGCTTTTAGTGAAAAAGTGTGGATGTGCTGATTATAAATCATGTAATTTTGTCAATCTTTATATTCAGGTGGTGGGAGTGCGTAGCTTTGCCGGATGATGTTGATAGTTGTGATGAAGCTTCATTTAGAATGCAAATAAAAGGGTTGGCATTTGAGGTAACTTATTCGTGTATATTCATACCTGAACTGTTAAGAAGGGCAAATGAATTGAAATCTATAACCAGTGTGCTTTATGCCTCATACAGTCCATTATCAGGACTTCTTTTTCAGAACAAAGACAATTTGATGCTTTTGTAGACTTTGATTCACCATTATTTAATCTCAAACAAGCTTTAGATCTTATTTTCTTTTCCATGTCGAGTGTAAAATGCCATGTTTAATGTATCGGGGGCCAAAACAGAAATATATTTCTGTTTGTCATGAGCAATTTCTTTAACATGTCTTATATTGTGGGTGTTCCATAATGTTGATTTTGTCGGCAGAAAACTTACGGATATTAAATTTGCAGTCACTTCAACTCCTAAAAGCAGCTATCCTTGACAGGGAATGTGAACCATGTATCCATATATTTCAGTCTATTCATTTTTCTTAATTTTATTTTTGCTTAATATTCCATGCTTGGAAGAGAGTGCATTTTTTAACTACATTAAGTGTTTTCACTGGAGATTTATGGCCATATTATTGGAATGTTTGAGCTAAATAATCTGTAAGTCATATTTACCAACCCTTCATCTACTTTCTTGGTTTGTCTATCACTCAACCAAAAACTCAAGATGGACATATGGATTCGTTATATCACATATGCTGTTCTTAAATAAACCTTTTTTATGGGCAGTGATTTGGTAGTAGCTTCTCCCGTGGAAGACTATTTTTTGTATATTGATGATCTCCCTCAGTCTGAAAAGGTTAGCTGGCATTTCAAATTATTGTACTATATTTGGATTATGATTTAAAGGAAACTCTAATGCTAGTTTGTCCATTAATATGCCAGAAAGAGGCTGAAAAAACTACAAGACCTGTTCTAAGTGCCCTTGGTGATGACTACTTAAATTGCTGTGAAGGTATAAATTATGTAAAGTTTGTTTTGAGGAGCTGTCTTTATGTATATATATATATATTATTTTTTTAATATTTAGAGGTGTGCTAAACGTACATGCACAATAAGTTTAATATAGATTTGAGTGGTCATATGGCCGAAACAAGTATACCGAATACAGTGTTTAGAGTTTAGAGACAAGCTGAATAACATTTATATAGATTTGATTGTGCAGTATACTGAATAAGATTAATATAGATTTGAGTAGTCTAAGATTTGAGTAGTCTAAGATTAATATAGATTTGAGTAGTCTAAGATTATTATTTTAGTCTTTTGTCAATTGTTTTTCTTTAGTCTAAAAAAATTCATTAAGACCATAGTTTGCTTACTAAAGTGGCTGTACAAATATGATAATCGTGTCGTGTGAAATAAGTAACTTTCTTTTTGCTATTGAAGGTACTGCATTTTTTCCTCTTCAGAGCTGTATGAACCATTCCTGTATTCCGAATGCGAAAGCATTCAAAAGAGAGGAGGTAATAACTGATCTAAACAAGGAACTACTATTCTTTTGCTTCAAACCCTTTTAGCATCCTTCCTACAATTTTATGTAAACACAATAAGTGCCCACATCACGAAAACGCCACTTAGATTTTTTAATTCAAGAACAGGCTACCATATTGCGGCTACTTTTTTTCGGACTTTTAGTTTTCTTACTTGATCATAAATTGGTTTCCTAAGTTCCTTCAGAAGTGGGATTTTTCTTACACGAAACACAGAAAGCCTGAATTTTGCATCGTTTCAACTCACCTAGATGAATATTCTAACTTCCTTGGGGATGATTTTTATTTGTCCTCCTTGCAATATAAAGTAGCATTTACCGAGAAATGAATCCGTATATAGTTTTAAGACTTAAATGTTTCGGAAGACCTTTGTCCATGTGAAAGCTTAAAGAAAAATATGAATCGGGCCAATTAATGCAATTAGTTCATACATGACACCTATTGCTAATTTCCATATATGGTAATGTAATTGGTTTACTTTGTAAAAATGAAGAGATGACTTTGAGAGGCTTTATTTTAAGGATGATAATGGATAGAAATGAAACGATGCAGGAATATAGTTTGCTTCATAAGCTTATTTGAAATTGCAGGACCGAGATGGTCAAGCAATAATAATTGCTCTTCGTCCCATTGCCAAAGGAGAAGAGGTAACGATCTTTCATTTTTATTATTAGATGCTCCCCAATCTGTTATTTAAAATTACTTTTCCTGACATGATCCTCTTTAATGTTATACTCACTTTCTTTTCTTCTTCTGGATAAGCACTCTCATGGTTTTGTTAATTATTGATTAATACGTGTGACTGCTCCCAGGTAAATGTATCGTATATAGATGAGGAGCTTCCTTTTGAAGAGCGACAGGCGCTGCTTGCAGATTATGGCTTCAAATGTAGGTGCTCCAAGTGCTTAGAAGAAGAAATCTAACAAACAATATACCCTATATTTTTTATTTTTCTATAAACATCTTTGTTTTATCGGATCTACTTTGACACAATTTTGCCAGTTTTTTGTGTGTGTTGTAGTGTAACTTAAATTTGGAACCATAATATCATTCATAGAAACCTTATATTTACATCTCTTTCTTTTTTTGTGACGGAATAGCTCGTCGTAACTAATGGGTTCACTCTCCCTCCACACCCATAGTATTTGGTTATCTTAAATGTCAGAACTCTGTTGGGACAGCGTCTCTTTTGTTGCTTTGTTCCATAATTGTCTTATTAATTTGTTCATTGTTTTTGGCAAAATGAACTTTGTGTTTATCAATTCAGATTATTGAAACTGGTGCGTTTACTCTTTTTTTGTACATTAGGTGTATTTTGTTTATTTGGGCGAGAATAATAAAACTTTAATTAAAATTGATATAATAGAATGATTGAAGTGCATTCTCATTTTCACATCTCCGGTCGAATCATTTCTTTTGCGGTTCAAAAAAGAAAAGGCCTGTTTCCAGGCAGATTGGTTGACATCCAAAATAGCGATTTGTTAACCAGGAGGATCTTTTTGGATGTCAAGGTGCAGCATGTGTGGGAATAAATTTCGTTCAAAGTCGGCAGTTCAATCAAAATGTGGAGATTGTGTGTTCAATTTTCATTTCTGATCAAGTTATTTACACTCAAAAATATTACTCTAGAATTATTTACTGCTTAAAAGAGGTCGTGTGAAAACATAACATGCATGTGATGAGAAGGTCAAATGACCAAGTCAAGTCTTATACAACTAACTTAGAACTTGAAAAGCACATCAATATACTTGGTAGACCACAAGGGCCAACAATAATATGCTAGTATACAGATCCATACCAGTTGTCTGATACACCATAACAGGCTAACAGCAATGACAAAACATGTGTAATTTTTATTAACCTAGAACACGAGGTAAAAGTCATCTTAAGTTCAAGTAGGTACAAAAAAGCAAATTGTAATCAACTTGCAAAGATTTGCATTATTTTGGGTCCTTTTGTTGTGGTCTATTACAACCCTTTTCCCTTCAACAACAATACGAGTCGTTTTACCATATGATAAATGGACCGAGTTTGTATCAAGTAGTATTTCTCGCAAGGAAAGAAGAATTTCCCTCACATTAATACCTCCACAGAAGGAAAATCACGAAATACAGTCTTATGCATAAGTTCTCTTTTGTGACCAACTGATGCTAGTAAGATAAAAGAGTATTAAGAGTAATATGTAAAGCACGAAAAGACAACGAACATTTGCTACTCAAAATTTTCATGCTTGAAAAGAGGTTTCCCTATTTCAAAGATAAACTTCCAGCTCCGATAATGAATTCTAGACGTAAGTGAACTGAAAAGAAGGAAAAAAAGATTCTTCAACTATAAATCAAAACACTTTTTTATTAAATAACAAGATAATGCTTCAAGTCCAGAAGGAGACAAGAGTTACGCGACAAGAAAATAACATCTTATGGAATGCACAAACCAAATGTCAAACAACGTCCACATCAAACACATCATCCTCTAGCACAACCGCATCAATGTTTTCGTCATCGCCTCGGTACTGCAAGCAAATCAAACTACTTCATTCAGACGAATGCTAATAATAGATAAATAATAAGCACAGAGATGAATATTTATAGTAAATAACAAAAGCAATAGTAATCGCATACAAAGACCACCTGAGAGTATGCATTTTGGGGAAGTGGAGGAGGTGGTGGAAGTGGAAACGGAAAACGCAATGTCCCATTTGTGGGTCTTTTGTCTAACTCTTTAAGAGTTTCTTTAGCGACCTGGATATCATCCTTTTCCTGGTCAGCTGTTTCAATACCTTCAATTGCATAAGCAGCCATGCTGGTTAGTGGCAAACTAAATCCTGACTCGCGGCCCTTTAACTGCACAGAATGCAAACATTGAATCAATACCCGCAGTTGATCACAAGTAATCAGTGAACAAACAAAGAGGAATCAATGGTCTAATATGGAAACACTATGCTGTTTGGCAAGTAGTTTAATGCTCTGTTTGGTGCAAGAATTTCATTTAAGGAAATGTAACAGGATAGAAATATGTTTTCTTCTTAGATCCATGATTTTCAAGAGGTTTTTCTATCTGTTGCCTTTTCTAGGAACTTTTTTTACATCAAATAGTGTCAGGGTTACGAGCTAAGAAGCAACATGACAGGTCTCAAAAATACAGTAAAAAGAAGAAGTCCAATTCAATGTTTTAAAAATGTGAAAACCTACAGTAAAGCGGTTTATCAAGAGTTTTACTAATGCTCAAGTATTGACCCCGAAAAACGTAAACTTCGCTCAGCGCACATTATAGCTGAAAAACTAATAATATTTAAAATCTGCCTATAATAAACAAAAATTTCTGTGCTTTTAGGACCCTAAAGTGTGTTTTTTCTAGCCCTTTAAGAGCCTTAACGCGAACTTTTTGCGGTTTTTAACTGCTGCAATTACAAGTGCATTCTTATGCCTCAGAAGTACGTTTAACGCCCCTGAGGTGCGTACTTTTTAACATTAAATCAAATACAGAGAAAAAATGAAGTGGTTATGGTCGAGACAGATCATTATCATGAGGCTTTAGAGAAAAGATTAGTTCTATCATGCTTTGATCACTCCAGTGGTCAGTATGAGATTTTTATTATTCATATGCCTCCAGTATTACACAGGGTAAGAAATTTCCCTTCTAGCATTTACTTCCTCTTTAGTTAACATTACTCACCCAGTCTAGTTCTAGTTTACGGGTTTGTTTTCCTTTCATATGGCTTGTTAAATGAAAAACACCAAAAATGATAGTAATACATTATATGGTGTAAAAGTTAGCTAATTCAGAATAGAGCACCTTCTGATCTGAAGCTGCTTTACTAAGATCTATCTTCCCTTTCTTAGATTTGATTCCATTGGAAAGGATTTTGTGACTATCGCTTCCTCTATCCCTTTGGATTTCATCATCATTATCAAACTGGGCATATTGCTCACTCCACTCAGAATGCTTCTCCAATCTGATAGTCTTTTTTGAGCCGCCTCCTTCAAATAAAGTTATGAAACAGGTAAGAGACATTAAACAAATTACATAAATCATATACACATAAGCCCACATCCATGCTTAACCCTATATCAAAAGTACAGAAATCAAGGATTCTTTTCATCAACTTGACTGTGAAGAAGTTATCAGCGGAATCTATAGACTTAAGAACTTTTTCCCTTTAATGAGCACAGAAAAAGAATAAAATGCAAATTTATGAAGAAAATTAATTTCTTTTTTTTAAAGAAGTTTTGAAAAGAAAAAAGGTGTTGGACTGGTGGCTCCCACATGGGATCTTCCCCTGAGCGTGATATTGAAAATAGGATTAACAAAATACCAAAAATCATCGAACTAATTTGCTATGGATTATCTAAAGGGCTCGTTTTAAAATTACCTTTAGTTTCTCCGTCAGTTACAATGTTGATATTAGGGATGTTCTCATTTACTCCAAGTCCAGTGGCATCTGACGTCAGCTGATCTCCCATCATTTCAAGTAGGTCATGAGACCTTCAAATTTAAACGATCAACACGTCATCAGAATTATAAAGCTCAAAGTAAACCTGATTAAAAATAACAAAAGAAAATCTAAAAGATATGAAAGTTGAAGCTTGCCTCTTAAGCTCATCTTGCAAACGAGAGTGTCGTTTATGTGCCTTTACAAACTTTTCTATCTTTGATGTGATCCTACTCTCCAGAGAGACATCCGAGCAGAAACAACAGAAGAAAGATCAAAAAACAACAACAGCAGAAAGAAGAAGAAGAAAATAGGTCAATGAACATGAATCCATCATCAGCAGAAGAACATCTGTGTCTGTGCATGAGGAGACGTAATTAAATTAGAAGCTACAGACGGGCGCTTCTTTCGCTAGACTATACTGCACTAGACCGGTATAGTCCTCCATTTCAATTTTATGCTTGAAACACATACTATGGACTTATACTCTCTCCGCACTATTCACAACGCAAGTTTGAAAATTTACTTGTGGTTTTACAAAATTGTACACTTATGAATGACTTAATCCACGGACAGCCAGTGTATGTACCTCTTGTATTCGTCTATCTCTTGGAACCACCGATTTTCCAACTCTTCAATCCGAGAAGTTAGTGAATCAACTTCTTGGCCCCTCCTTTTCAGATCGACCTGCCAAATATCAGACATGTATCATTAGACTGTATAACTTACAATTCGAAACAAAAAGAGTATAAATTAATAGTGATGAGAAAGGGAGAAAATTGATCAGCAAAAAAACTGGGTGATAGGAGAGCTCCAATGACTGACAAAAGTGAAGAGGTGGAAAGGAAAACACTAGCCATCAAAGGCTTAAAACTATAAATCAGGCTGGACGGTTGTATTGTGAAAAAGACAACAAATGATTCAAAAGATTGGTAATAAAATCTGCCTTATGTAGGAAGCTATACAAGGCTGAATGCCTGAATATAACCTTACATAAGATCCTACTTGACTTGAAACGAAATATATACAACCATTTTTCTAAAATCGATAAGTTTCATAAAATGCAAATCCTTCACCGGATTTATAACAACTATGACTTTATATGTAAAAAAATTCCCAACCCCCAAAACTCAATGTGGTATTAGTTTTTCACATGATCATAAACACCTTAATAAGTGGAGGGCAATATGATGGGAAAGTTTTACTTCAACAATTAGTATACCGAAGAACATTAAGTGCAGGATGGAACAAATCAATTCCACTCAAAAGAAAATATTAAACAATATCTAGCATATGCACATGGCAAAGAAAATAAAACATCCGCTATTTTACAAAGATAAAGCCAGCAAACCTTCATATAACAACTTCACATAAAACAACACTACATTCCTAGAAGTGGTGAGCAAAGCTCCATTGAACAGAAGCAGGATCAGACCAAAGTAAAAATTAGCACATAGGTTCCAAAGTCCTAAATAATAGGAGTAAATGCTTAAGATCCTTTCCCCACAGAAATTCAGTCAAATAAGCCGCTGCTAGACCAGCAACAAAAAAGTTAACTGACCTTTAATTGATATTTGTGGTCATTCAGAGCATCGATTTCTGCTTGAGCTTGCCTTAACTGTGCATAATTCAAAAGGGTAAATGAATTGCAATATCGGGTGATGAATGGGAACGATACTGAACTGAAAGCTTTCAATTCAAGTGAAATTTATACATAAGCAACCTGCTTGCCAACGTCACTTCTGGGTTCAGGAGACTTCAATTCTGTATTTTTAGTTACATCTTCAGAGCGATCTGAAACTTTGACACTTCCAGAGCAATTACTTTGAGCATCAAAATGTTGTTTCTTGTGGCGTTTTCTCTCACTGCTCCACAAATAGAGAAACGTGTACATAAAGACAAGACACCAAACGAGAACCGAAATTAACTTTTGACAATGCTGAGCCCATGGAGGACACACAAAAGATAAATATTTCCAAACAAAGAACGCCAGCCATTTTACGAGGTCATTATCAAACTTGTGTCAGACTAAATAAAAGACTGGGGGATATTCACGGAATATATAAACATGTCCTATCAAAGTGAATAATATTCAGTGGATTATGGAGCTTCTTCTTCCTAATTACCTTCGTTGCTCACCAGATTCGCTAGGGCTATGTCCTACAAAATACCACAAATTTCAAATTTAGGAAACGAATGGACAGGAAAGAGAAGGGAATGCGTACAGACAAAAGGCATGAAGATCTTTGAAAAGAATTAAATTCAAACGAAAACACTGAATATCTTACCACGTGATGCATGCCGGTCTCTAGCATCTCTCCTCGGAGAATATCTTCGTAAAGGAGAACGCCTTCTTTCCAACTTATCTCTCAAGTCACCACTCCGGTAATCACGTCTCCCTGCAACAGATAGAGTATAGCTAATGTACCAATGTGGTGAAATTGATTGTACTTTTTAGTGATTGTACTTTTTAGTGATTGTACTTTTTAGTGATTGTAAGTAAGTGGTTACTTTAAGTAACCTTTGGAAAGAAGTAATAGTTATAAGATCGTTAATGTAGATAGGCTTACCATCGCATCATACAAGATGACTAATACAATAAAGAATAATTACAGTCTTCTTGGTGTTCAAAAGAGCCAAAGAAAATAGCTCTCATAATGATGAGATAATAGATATAAAAAGGTGTTTGAGCTGCACCAATAAGAAACTTGAATACCGTAGACATAAGAAACGATTGAGAACACACCCATATCTTCTTGAGCTATAAGACAGACATTGTGTGCAGTCCAGATGGTTCAAAGAGCCAGTTTACTATTGAATATACAAGTCATCATAAGGATAATAAATTTTCTCGGGCATAAATCTCCGCAGAAAGGAACCATTTCTTATGTCAACGGAGTAACAATGGAGAAGAATGAAATACCACATACTTAACCAATATAAACCGAGTACAGAAAAAAACTCGAAGTTCCACCAACCCAGCTTCATATATAATATACTTGAAGAAAATATATTCCTGCGGCTCCTAATTCCGATCCTTCGAGTACAAATGTTGAATCTTAAATGAGCAATATAAGATGTAGACGAAGCTGTCTCATATATAATATCACAAGCAGAATTGTGACAAAAGACCCAGCGCAAACTGTTCTGCTGAAGGAAAAGAACTAAACCTGTCAACTGCTTTTACAGGTTAGCACATAGCCAAATTGCTTATATTACGCGGTCTGCAAGTGTAATTCGAAATCACAATTATCATACTATATAGAAAACTGAAATCGGGACTACCACGCACCAAGTGGCCACATATTTAGCTGACGTTGTATGGTGGACGTTAAAAATTATACTTGTTGCCACCTGTATTTTTGTAACATGCAAAGATATGAACCTCGGGGTTACTACTAGCCCCTAATGTCAGTAATATCCATCCCAAAATCTCCCTTTATAATCATTCATTTTACTCTTACTATACAGTAGTTTGAGGCTACAAAATAATGTACAATAAGAAAAAAATAGTTGGGAAGCGCTCTCCTGCGCATCTATATAGCAAAGCACTCACGAAAAGCCACAAAAGGTGTATCAACCATTATTAGACAAATGTGTATCTGCCATAATTTTGTAGGCCTAGCACTTATATTAGAGAAAACAGAAAACCACATTGACTGCACTTTGGTTTCAGCTTTGTTGTCCCATTCTACATCGAGAAACAAATAGAACCTTTCTTAACAATCTATGACTAAAAACTTCTATAAAATGTGTCCTTCTCAATTGATAAAATGCAATATTAACTTTCGCAATCGACCATTTTTGTCCAATATACAGTGGACATAACTTTTCTCTCAACGATATGTTTGAACAAAAAAAAATGCATTGCAAACAGATGAGGTAAGTACGATGCAACAAATTTCTGCGAAAATGCAGTTTTAGGCTGTAATTGAACCTTTTCTTATTACACTGTTTTATGTTCCTAACGCTACTTTACGATGCTTAGAAAATAAATTAAATGATCCATGTGAAATTAAAGACTTGTTCAAAACCCAAAAGGAAAAAATTATCATTTCAAAACTGAAAGTCAGTTTTGAAAAACAGATGGTATATAGTGGCCAATACAAAAGACTCACGAACTAAAAATTGCAAAATAATTATATGTACTTGACAGATTTTTGAACTTTACCCTCTAATAAAATAAGCACTCATCTAAACACAAATAGAATTCACATTTCAGAAAATTTAAAAACTGAGGAGAAGGAGCAGTCAATTCCATCCAATTATGGATGGAAAACATTGTGTTATGCTGGTTTTCCATCCAATCATATTGATTTTTCACCCTTATTGGATGTAAAATTCAAAAATAAAAAAGAATACAAGGTACAAAACAGGAAAATTGATAATATAAGGTACTGATAAACAAGAAAAATGCAAAAATACAGGATACAAAAACCCAATTAACCCGGTTCATTGTCAAGAACCTTTAAAGTTGATGATATATGTCTATGCACGGAAGTTAAAAGATGCGGCAACAACTAACAGAGTTACAATTATTGTCGTAAAGCATCTTTTGATTAGTATTTTGCATCGCGTTTAACTTGTTTAACTTATTGTCCGTTTGGCAACAGATTATTTGGTCAAAATTCTGTCATAAAAATCCAACCAAATTCCATATTTTTTATTTTTGGAATTTTTAGCTTTTTTAGGCTAAAAATCTGCTTGTCGAAAGCTAAATAATCTGACTGTCCAAACACTGACAGAATTTTTTAAATCTAATATCCAAAATCAGCTTAAAAAATCTGATGCCAAACGGACCCTTAATGTAGCGAAGGAGTGTATATTTTTGCAATGTAAAATCATTTATCTATTGCCGTAAGAAGTCAATTTCCTAAGACGGGACCCAACAAAAATACGGAACACGACAATGTAGAGTTTATTCTAATTCAGGCCCAAGACATGACTTATCTTAATTGGACTATTATTATGGAACGGAGGGAGTATATAATTTTGCAATGTAACATCATTTATTAATTATCATAACGAGTCAAATTATCTAAGACGGGACCTAACAAAAATACGAAATACGACAATACAGAGTTTATTCTTAATTATAAGTGGCCCAAGTCGGGACCTATTAATTGAAAGGTTAGGTAAAGAAATAAAAAACAGTAATTAAATTGTTTTAATTTTTGATAATTTATACCATTAAAAGAGGGGTTTGAGAAACGGCGAAGTTCAGCATCACCATGGGCAAAAGAACATTGCTGACGTGGACAGTGCCCTTTTTCGTATAATCCACATAGCTTCGTCTTATATAGCTTCCCATCCATTTATATTATCTATGTGTATATATATGAGAGATAGTATTTAACTGGATAATTTTGACCTAGAGAGATAAAATAAGACCTAAATTTTATGTATAACTGACAAAGATCTTGTTGAACTTCAAACACGGGGCTTGTTTGGTAAAAAAACATTATGTTAAATTTTAGTACACTCCTTATATTATATTAATAAATACATAAATTAATAATTTAGTTTTTATTAAAAACATACTTATATACATTTATTATTTTTTTAATTCTAATTAGATCATAATCTAACATGTCTCTCTAATCTAAACTATCTCTCTAACCGCAACTCTCTCTCTCTAATCACACATGTCTCTCTAACACACGATAATCACACATGTGCTAATCACACATCTCTTTCTAAAAATGACTAAAAACTTTATAAAACGTCATACCCTAATTTTAAAATTTCACACTCTAAATGTTCTGTATCACAATCAAATATCTAAAAAAGAGTTTATACCATAATTTTAAAATTCCATACACTAATTTCAAAACTTCATACCCTAATTTCAAAATTTTATAAACTAATTTTAAAACTTCATACTCTAATTTTAAAACTTCATACCCTAATTTCAAAACTTCATACCCTAATTTTAAAACTTCATACCCTACATATGGATTTCTCTCAATACTGTACATATGTATTCTTCTCTTTCAACTTGAAACCCACAATGTTTACAATAGTCTCAAATCTCAATAAATAGAAAACAATCTCACCAATTCTATATATTTTTCATATATTACGAGGTATCAACCAGTGTAATATATGTGTATTACGTATGTATAAATACATACATATATATATATATTATATAATCTAGATGGTGTTCGTAGTCAGTGGCGGATTTTCGTGATGGAGGAGGGGAGAGGGGTAGAATGAGATATGAAAGAAAGAATGGAGGACAGAGAGAGTAAGAATGGAGGACAGAAAGAGATAGAGAATAATTGATGAGATATATAAAAATTGATGAGATAGAGAAGAATTGATGAGAGAGAATAATGGAAAATGAGAGAGTAAGATGAGAGAGAGAAAGAAAAAAAATAAACAGCATTAAATTTGTTTGTTATGTTTTTTACAATGAAAAGTTTTTTGTTATATTTTTGTTAATTTAGTTTAGAAAGCAGTATTTTTTGTTAATTTATCCTAAATTTTATGATTAGATTTAAAAAAAAATCATTTCGATAATTTTGATACAAGTTATAAACCGGTCAAAATTGCACGTATTTTCGTAATGAACAATTAATTATGAACGATTAAGCATGAAATCACAATAACATCCTTAAAGTTTATGTAACTTTGGTTACAACTATGGTATTTAGTTTTTTCTATTTCAACCTATTTGCCTATCTTTATTCCCATTTTGGTTATGGAGTGCTGAATTTGCCATTTTGGCATACTTTAAAGAGCTATAGTAAGTAGCGCTTCAAAAAGCAAGTGAGAACTCACCCAATAAAGCGATCGGACTGTGTTTTTAGAGAAATTAAAAGACAAAGATGATGGTTTTATTACTTTGTCTATTTATTATTTCACGAGTGTTTGATGAAAGAGACAGTGGGTGGGGGAGTTTTTTAATTTTTCGTTTAAAGTTCTGTTTGGTGTAGAGCTTCATTGTCTTTTAATTTCTCCAAAAACTCAACCCGATCGCTTTGTTAGGTCTTCACTTGGCTCTTGAAGCGCTACTTATTGTAACTCTTTAAAGTAGTCCAAAATGACAAATTTAGTACCCTATAGAGAAAATGGGAATCAAGAGAGGGAGATAGGTTAAAATAAAAGGAACAAAAACTTTCGTATTTATGTGGTACATACACAAACGAAGCTTAAGATGTGCTTTTGACTCGTGAAGGGCTCGATTATGTATTGGCTCGTTTGTGTATTATTTGTATGAGTCGTTTGGTTTTGTAATATCGATTTGCTTCATTACAATCAAGTTTTATGTAATTTTGATTGGTTAGGTTTTGTTTAGATACGAAGTGAAAAGGCAAATAAATTTAGGATTTGTAGCTTCTGGTTATAGTGGAATTTATTTCATTAGCTGATGCTTAGTATATGCATGTGTAATAAGTTGAAAAACGTCATTTACAAATTACAAACCTTTCAGTTATAGTTAAAAGTCGCTTCATTTATCAAGAATTGTGTTTTCCATTTATCGATTCTGCGACTGGTAACTATTTTCAATATTTGCAATATGAGTGATGTTTTTTGAAACCTGTGGTGGTGTTTTTGTTGGAGTTGTTATAGTTGTTTTTTAGTGTTGTAGTTGTTGTCTAGAAAATACATGACGGAATCACTGATGTAG